>JAVJIF010018223.1:0-81489 GCA_038442645.1 Agave tequilana
GCTCTCCCCTTTACACACACACTCACCAGGTCGCTCTCTGACGACCTGGATTTGCACGTCCAGATATTGGACGCTTTGTTTTTATTGTTCAGGTGTTCGTTGAGACTGTACGCTTCGCGAAGAGTTGGATCTTCTCCCTATTCGATTCTGGTATTTTTATCTTTCTAGCCTTCATATTATTTCCTAATTCTCATTATATCAATTCAGTTGTTATTCCTGTCTTCATTTATATGATATCACGCGTTGATGCTTATATGTGATATGCAGTAATCATGATTTATTACAGTTAGATTCATAGCTTGTTTTGGGTTACTTAAGGCTTAGCGCGTATACGTGAGATATTTTCCTTCCGTATATGCGTCGCCGACTCGTGTCGCGTCTCCGCTCCAGTGTATTTGGGAAGCGGTGTGTGACAGGGTTTTCTTAGTATCAGAGCCTAGGTTTTCAACTTGTGATATTGATTTTTGACTTTTGTTTCGCAAGATAGACCTAGTTCTTACCGGTAACTTGAGAAATGAGCTATAATTACACTGCAATATACATATACTATCCATTATGATATTCAGTCCATTTGGAATTGACTGTCCTTCCTTTAGAAAGTCTCATCTTGATCTTTTGATATCCTTGAGTTTTACTCTTCTTTTAGAGTGATTCAGATTTTCATCTGGCCTCTCTTTCTCCTTCTCGATTCTATTTCTTGAATTTGTCTCTTGAGATTGGTTACTCCTTACTGAAGCCGGTAGCAGAGTCAGAGTAGCGCAGTGGAAGCGTGGTGAATTTATGATGTACAGAGAAGCGATGTGAAGCTTGTTGTCTTCTCCTTTGATTTTGAATTCTTTTTACCATTCCCCGCCCTATTGAATTTTGGGACGAAATTTTTATAAGGTGGGTAGAATGTAATATCCCTAGTTAGTAATACTGTATTTTTATTTTTCTAAAGTATTTACTATGATTTACTGATTATTTTTTAATCAACTTTATTTATTATTTTTTTCATGTGATTATTATTATTAATAAATATGCAAATTATTTTTGAGATAGTAAATGGTAATTTGACATTTTATATTTACCATTATGACTTATTAGCATTTTAATTGCTAACTAGTAATTTTTGCCATTACTATGGTTATTATTATTTATTAAATTATTGTTGTACCTCATAATTTCATTTTGTTACATGTATAGGTCATAATTATTATTAGTAATATTACTAGTTCTATTCTTTCTAAATTGTTATTCTTATGATCAATATTAATTAATATTACTACTATGCTTCTAAATTATTATTATACTAATTAGTGTTATTAGTGGTAATTATTATTATTGTTGTTGTTATTAGTGTTATTATTTAATATTATTATTTGTTTTATTATTAGTAGTAGCATTATTTATTTTCCCTTGTATCCTTGTTCCTACCATCCATACCCAATAGCATATCCATTTCCATACCCAATATCCATTTACCCATTTGTATCTAACCCGCTACCCGTTAACCCGTAACCCATCCTATAAAATCCTAACCTAAACCTAATCATTAATCCCTAATCTATTTACCTTATCTCCTTCCAACGCATCCAGCCGCCATCACCATAATCCCCACGCCCAGGCCGACTCCCTCCTCCTTTTCGTTGTCGAGGCTGACCTCACCTCCTTCTTCTTTGTCATCTCCCTCCGATCACCGTCCTCGCTGCCCTCCTTCTTGGTTGTCCGCGCACAACCGCCAAGGGCCAGGCCGTAACCCCCTTTGTAGACCGAACCCTGTGCCACTCTCCCAGAGATCCTCCACCAGCTACCCCTTGGCCTGGAGCAGCAGCACCCCAGAGTTCCTCGCTTCTCTCCATCTCTGGCCCAGCAGGCCGCCCCGCCTCCTTCCCCCTCTGATCTGCCGCACAGTCCCCGGCCAACTCCAGCAGCAGCGCCAACACAGCCCCCTGCCCTCTCTTCTCCAAGCCACAGCAGCCCACAGTCGGTCCCCAACAACAGCCCGTCGTCGAGGCCGTAGACTCCTCCGGCTAGCCTCCGCAACTCTCCGGTCTCCTCCGCCTTGCCGTCTATTCCTTCGTCGAGCCACTGACGTTGTCTGTGAGATCCACCGTCATCGGAGATCGCCCCGGCAGCCCCTTGCCATGAGTGTACTTCCCCCTTCCTCTTTCTAGTTCTCTCATTACAATGTACATCTGATTAAGTTTGTATTTTAATGTATGTATGATGTAATGTGGAACCCATATGCTTGGGTGCTGTGTGCGTGAGTGTAGCATGTGTACATTTGAAGAGAATGTGGAGGTAAGTGTAGGTGTATTTCAATAGCAGGTCTGCAAGTTTATTAGTCGACTTGACCTTTTATTAGTCGACTAATACCCCTATTAGTCGACTTACCATAGCCCTCTAGTCGACTTGGTGTCCATCTAGGAAAGTTGTCGACTTTCTGTTTGTTGACTGTAACCTGCACTAGTCGACTTGCCATTTCCTATAGTCGACTAATATCCTAAATTAGTCGACTCGTCATATCCTTAGTCGACTAGGTGCTTGTTTAGAAAGTTATGTAGCCTCTGTTGCTGACCAATACTTATACTAGTCGACTTCCCTTTCCTATTAGTCGACTAGTACCCTTTTGTAGTCGACTTATCCTATTTGTTAGTCAACTAACCCCTCCCCTAGTCGACTTGCTCCACCCCTAGTCGACAAACTTTAGTCTGACTGCTGTTCTTAGATTCTTATGGATTGAGGACTCTACCATTGAGCTATGATCTTAGCTATAGATGGATGAATATGGTTTGAGGAATAGATATTGGTTGAATTGACTTGACCTTAATAGAAGTGGGAAGTTGTGAAGACTTGGGGATCAGAGTAGATTGATAGGGTGAGAGAACTAAGCATTGATTATTGATATATTGGAACGGTGGTTATTGTATCAGATTACTCGATATGAATTGATACTTGATGATCATGTGACTATTGAAATTTTGAGTTGGTTGTAATGACTTATGAGTGAATTATTCTAGATTGTAGTTGTTTGAGAATGTTTTCTATGTAGATATGATTCATATGTGTTGACTTGTTGATCTCGAGGATGTACTTGTGCTTCATGTTTAGTAATATAGAGTTGAGCTATTGTGACAGTGATTTATTTGATATCGGTGATCTTGTACTTTAGAGTTATCAGATAGCAGTCATCACTTTATCAGTTGGTGAGATTATTTGTTGGTGATCATATGATGTATTTCAGAGTTTATAATAGTTTTCAGGTATCTGTACCAGTTATCAGTTGTTAGTGACACTATGTGTTAGTGGCTATATCTCCAGTATCTTATTTCAGATGTCAGAAATTAGTTGTCAGCTACTCAGTTGTCAGATATCAGTTGTCAGTTATCAGATTATCAGCTATTAATTACATCACTAGTTGTTGGACATATCAGTTACTACTACGTATTAAATCTTATTGATTGCTTATTAATAAAAGATACCATAACCCGGGGAACAGGGGTAATTGCCTGATGATGCATGTCGTGTATTTTAGAAGGACTTCTTATGGTACCGAGTTGTGGGTTCCAACCATGGGGAACCAAGGTAGTACTGGTTACCTATTCAGTTGTCAGTTGTCAGGGTTATGCTCGGATTACGGCGCCACACTAGTTGTCTTTTCGTATAGGGCTGTGGTCTTCAGTTGTCAGAGCCTTGCGGCTTGTCCTGGTTTAGCGCCAGGGGTGTTAGACCGTGGTACCAGGCATGCACGGTACTCTTCCAAAACACATGCACTATATTGGCAGGCAGTTACAACAATGATAACATTGTTTGATATGTGGGAAATGGCTGTGGTATGGGACACAGCTAAGTTCTACATTAGTTAGGTTAATAATAACCAACTAGACTAGTGACATATGTTAGACTACACATCCTGACATCAGCTATTAGTTTACAGTTGTGATAGTTGACTTATATCTTCATTCATGTTGTTATGCAGTTATCCTTTAGTTATCTGTTAATCATGTTATTTAGTTATTTTATGACTGCAGTTTATCTTTTTATTATTCTGTGCACATTGTTTATTTGCATGAGCTCTCCCCTTTACACACACACACACTCACCAGGTCGCTTTCTGACGATCCTGGATTTGCACGTCCAGATATTGGACGCTTTATTTTTATTGTTCAGGTGTTCGTTGAGTCTGTACGCTTCGCGAAGAGCTGGATCTTCTCCCTATTCGATTCCAGTATTTTTATCTTTCTAGCCTTCATATTATTTCCTGATTCTTATTATATCAGTTCAGTTGTTATTCCAGTCTTCATTTATATGATATCATGCATGGATGCTTATATGTGATATTACAGTAATCATGATTTATTACAGTTAGATTCATAGCTTGTTTCGGGTTACTTAAGGCTTAGCGCGTATACGTGAGGTATTTTCCTTACATATATGAGTCGCCGACTCGTGTCGCGTCTCCGCTCTAGCGTATTTTGGGAAGCGGGGCGTGACAATATCATATTTATAATGGTGGTGATTTCTGAAGTATCGTGTGGGGCGCGTAATAATAAGTCCTCAGAAGCAGTAGCCTGAATCTGAAGTGTCGTGTGGGGCGCGTAATGATAAGTCCCCGGAAGCAGTAGCCTAAATCTGAAGTATCGTGTGGGCGCGTAATGATAAGTCTCCAGAAGCAGTAGCCCGTACTACTGAGCTAGACTCGGGCAGAGACGGGACCCACTATAAATATGAGCCATCAGATTTATCAGTTTCTAAATAATAACTCGTCTTATTCATAAGTGGATGTATGTGTGCCGGTAGCACATACAAAAGCATATGGATCGATGAATAACATAAAATAACCAAACAGTAATAATATTAGGAACGTGAGATATTTGGTCTCTCCTTTGTTCGTGTCTTGGTACTCACATATCAAACCCGGGTAAGTTCTACAGAGGGTGAACTCTAATATGGACTATCGGTGATGTGTGGCGCTGGTAGGGAGGCGATTGAAATATCAATCGGTACTGATTATTATTATTGGATAAATATATTCCAGTTATAGTGTTATGCCCTGAGTTGACACCTTACTTTATGACATATGATGTTTACTCCAGACACACTATAGTTCTGTTACTCTTAGGAAAACTCAAGTTGTATAAACTCAGACAATGGCGACATGACATATGTGGTATATAGATGAGGGTTTTCTTATTTGGATTATCCCCTTGACGTATCAGTCCCGTGAATCTATAATCTGAGCTTGTACAACTAGTTTTGTCCATAAATGTATTTATCGCATGTTTAATTTATTTATCACATGTTTAATGTATTTGTTGCATGTTTATGTCTATCTATGCTTTCCATACTATTTTCTATGTATGCTTTCCGATTCAGACTTATTGATATACATGATTTGCTGTCGTTCCTTTAAATTTCCCTTATGTTACTTGTTATTACTTGTACCTGCGTGCCTGGACCACATCACTTGATTATATACACATGTGCCTGTTATGCATGCCATTCGGCTTTATTATATGTACTCGCAGGGGTTGCTAACAACCCTAAATCCTCATGTCCAGATCCTAGAGTCTGGACCATGGTGGCTTTGCTGTAGCTGATCAGAGCGCGAAGCGGATCCTTCCGTGATGATCGGAGTGCATCAGAAGCTTGGACCATCGCCGCAGCTCTTCCTCCCAGTTCCTCTCCTATTTAGTTCTCGAGACCCCTCTTGCTGCTCGTGAGCACCTCTCAGCTTTTGTATTCTCGTAATATGATGTACTTTTGTATTTTTTGGTGATGTAATATTCCTGTAATATTGTATCACTCTCTGTGATAACTATGTACTTGTACTTTTCTGTTGGAATGTATATTACCACTATGCTTCCACACTCTGATTCTTGCATGTACAGATGCTTAGCGTATATACGTGAGGGTATCTCTGACCTGCGATATACGTCGCAGTGACGTCTCCATACCTGCGGATCGGAGCGTCACAGGATGGTATTAGAGCTTAGGTTCTAACATCTTCAGTACAACAAGTTGGCAGATTAATAATATATTAATTTGCAGCTGGAAAGCACGAATCTTGAATATACATTCCAATCGCAAGTGCAGTGTTATCTATTTCTTCCTTGCAATCTTTTCCTTGAAGCCTGAGACCCTTCTATCTTTTTCCTTTCAGCTTCTTCCCGTCATCCCTTCAACCAACCCAGAATGTGTCCTGAGTCGGTAATCTTCCTTACCCTTCACACTTTATCATATTATCATCATTGACCTTAATCTCTTCCATGTTTCATCTCCCTCCCTATAGAAATTTCGAGAACGAAATTTTTTGTTAGGTGGGTAGATTGTAACACACCCCGTTCCCGGGATACGTACCCAGATGCTTGTCTCGAATTCTTTGACTATTTTGTTTCAATATTTGTATTTAAATTGTGATTGCTTATGATATTGTGTATCTGATCTGTATTCTCAGACCTAGAGTTAGCCCTAATCCGAACCGGAACCCGATATCGGTATACCGCCTGATTTGACATTTTTGGTAGTCTAATTTGATCGAATTTAATTTCAAACACTGTTGTTTAATATTTTAGAGTTTTCATGATTTTTTGGAATTTTTCAGAATTATTTTGCAAATTCTCCAAAATCGGTACTGGTCGTCATCGCTGCCCGATTCCTAGATTTTTAGTTTTCAAATGAAATTAAATTTTTAGAAATAGCTTTGACATTACTTTTAGAATTTCATTTTCTATCTAAATATTTTTTTGAGATTTTTCTAAATTTATCAAAATTTGACCGATTATGGTGTCGGCCGATATTGTCGGAAGATTCCAGGATTTTTAATTTATAAAATAATTAAATTCTTAAATCTGATATCACCAGGAATCTTAAAATAATATTTACTATTTTTGATATTTTTTCGGAACGTTTCTGAAATAGTCAAATTTTTGCCTCATTAAAATAATAATATTATTTACCGTCCTTTTCTTTTCTTGCTTTTTCCTTCTCCACTCCTCTACTTTGTACTTCAAAATAGTCTATTAATTTAATTTTCTAATAAAATATTTATTTATTATTTTTCTTTAATTTTTCCTTTTCCTTTCTTTTTCTTTCTTCTTCTCTTCTCCCCGTGCCCTGCAACTCCCCATCCCCTGCAGCTGCTAGTAGCAGCCGCAGCCAGAGCATGATGATGGGCTGCTACTGCAGCCCATCTCCCCCCATCCCATTTAATCACCTTTTCCTTCTCCTCTCCATTAAAAACACCTCTCTCCTTCCTTTTCCTTCTTATTTTTCATTCCAATTTCAAACTCCAACACTTCAACCAACCCACTTTATTCATCACAACCGCCGCCTCCACCATCACCACCACCACGCCCCATAGCCGCCGGCCACCACCTCCCCCACACCCCCTCTCCTCTCCTCCACCTCCTTCATCTTCACCCAACTCCCCACACCTCCAATTTCAAACAAACCCATCACCACCACATCCCTTCCTCCTCTAAAATTCACCACCATCTCCATCAATTCCACCACTCCCACCTCCCCAACATCACTTCCTACTCCTCCTCTAACTCCCAAACACCTCCAACAACCACCACAACCACCACCACCACCAACTTCATCAAAACAACCACAAAACAACCAACCCTCCTCTCCTCCCTAGGCAGCCGCGCCGCCCCCACCTCCAGCGGCGCCGCCGTCAGCCACTGAAACCCCCCTCCATTTCTTTTCTTCTTCTTTTTCTTCTTTCTTTCTTTCTTTTCTTTTCTTCTTTTTCTTTTCTTTCCCCTTTTTCCATTAATAAACCCACTTTTCTACACCCCTAAAATACCCTCCACTTCACCCCCAAATTACTTCCCCATAATTTTCAATCATACCCCTCCCCTTTTAATTCTTATTTCCTCTTCTAAAAATACCCTATATTCTCTCTCCTTCCTTCCTTCCTACAACTTTCTCTCTCCTCTCTCTCCCCTCTCTCATTCCCTCTTTAATATATTTATAACATTTATAATATATATGTATATATTTTAATATATAGTATGGGCTAGTGGCTTGCTTGCTCGTATTCGCGGACTTCTCGAATTTTAACTAGGTATTTCATTTCAGTATTAGGCGAGTACATTTCTTGCTTTATTACCATCATTTCTTGTCTAATAATTATTATCTTACTTTTAATATATGATGTCACTTTATACAAGTTGGTATATGTTATATAAGTGATTTTTAAAATTATCATGTTTTATAAATAGCTGCCGGCCGTTATTATACTTTGTCGAACCGGTATTATACCGGGTATGCCTAGATCTTCTCCCGCCTTACTCGGCTTCGCATAGCTAATTAAAAGATAAATTTATTATTATAAATATGGTTGTGAAAAGTTTGAAATGTTTATACCGTTCTCCTGTACCGTGTTACGTGACCGATTATACCTGATATTTGATGTTGTGACTCTCACCGACATATTACCTAATCCTGACATGTATACACCTGATACTTGCCATGCTATACTTAACACTTGATATCTGACACACGGTACTTTCCATGCTATACTTGACACTTGATATCTGGCAACGGTACTTGCCATGTTATATTTGACACTTGATATCTGACACCGGTACTTGCTATGTTATACTTGACCCTTGATATCTGACACCGGTACTTGACGTGCTATCACTTACTTGACTTGCTATCACACACTTGACATGCTATCACCTAGTACTAGTGCACTTGACCTGATATTTGACTCATGATTGAAACTGTTATACCTGGAATATGTATTATATTGCGTATTCATGACTATCACTTTTACGGAGACTTGGCATGATTATTATACTGTTACCAGACTTTTGGTACTCCTGAATTCCTGTACTCCTGAGCTCCTGTATTCCTAAACCCATGTAACAGGGAGACTCCAGATATTATATTCCTGTTAATCCCTGTAATTGGATAATCATGGTTATTTGATTACTGTATACATCTTATGGACATTAGCTTTAGGCAACATATATAATAAAGTACTCAACTTACACTGGGGTGGGGAAAATTGATGGAAACCGGTATGATGTCATATTTATAATGGTGGTGATTTCAGAAGTGTCGTATAGGGCGCATAATGATAAGTCCTAGGAAGCAGTAGCCTGAATCTGAAGTGTCGTGTGGAGCGCGTAATGATAAGTCCTCGGAAGCAGTAGCCTGCATCTAAAGTGTCGTGTGGGAGCGCGTAATGATAAGTCTCCAGAAGAAGTAGCCTATACTCCTGAGCTAGTCCTGGGCAGAGAAGGGACCCACTATAAATATGAGCCATCAGATTTATCTATTTCCAAATAATAACTCGTCTTATTCATAAGTGGATGTATGTGTGCCGGTAGCATATACAAAAACATATGGACAGATGAATAACATAAACAACCAAACAATAATAATATTAGGAATGTGCGATATATGGTCTCTCCTTTGTTCGGGTCCTGGTACTCACATATCAGACCCGGGTAAGTTCTATAGAGTGCGAACTCTAGTATGGACTATCAGTGATGTGAGGCACTAGTAGGGAGGCCATTGAAATATCAAACGATACTGATTATTATTATTGGATAAATTAAAATGCTATACTTCTATATTCTAGTTACAGTGTTATGCCTTGAGTTGACACCTTACTTTATGACATATGATGATTACTCCAGACACACTATAGTTCTGTTACTCTTAGGACAACTGAAGTTGTATAAACTCAGACGATGGGGACATGAGATATATGGTATATGGACGAGGGTTTTCTTGTTTGGATTATCTCCTTGACGAATCCCGTGAATCCATAATCTGAGCTTGTATAACTAGTTTTGTCCATAAATGTATTTATCGCATGTTTAATTTATTTATCACATGTTTAATGTATTTTTTGCATGTTTATGTCTATCTATGCTCTCCATACTATTTTCTATGTATGCTTTCCGATTCAGACTTATTGATATACATGATTTGCTGTCGTTCCTTTAAATTTCCCTTATGTTACTTGTTATTGATTGTACCTGCGTGCCTAGAGCACATCACTTGATTATGTACTCGTGTACCTGTTATGCACGCCATTCGGCTTTATTATATGTACTCGCTGGGGTTGCTAATAACCCTGAATTCTCATGTCCAGATCCTAGAGCCTGGACCCTGGTGGCCTGCTGTAGCTGATCAGAGTGCGCAACGGATCCTTCCGTGATGATCAGAATGCAGCAGAAGCTTGGATCATCACTGCAGCTCTTCCTCCCAGTTTCTCTCCTGTTTGATTCTCGAGACCCCTCTTGCTGCTCGTGAGCACCTCTCAGCTTTTGTATATCTCTTAATATGATGTACTTTTGTATTTTCTGGTGATGTAATATTCTTGTAATATTGTATCACTCTCTATGATAACCATGTACATGTACTTTTCTGTTGGAATATATATTACCACTGTGCTTCCGCACTCTGATTCTTGCTTGTACAAATGCTTAGCGTATATACGTGAGGGTATTTCCGACCTGCGTATATACGTCGCAGTGACGTCTCTATACCCGCGGGACCGGGGCGTCACAGATAATCTGAAGGGCAGGTCTGTAAAAGAAAGTGGTATGATCAATAACCAAAATATTGCGTGGATCCAACGGCCACGCAATGGATGTTACAAAAAGTGATATTTGCTCGAACACCATGATCGAGCTTAGTGCAGCGCACCCCCATCAATGTCAGGTAATCAGTCAAGGGCAGGGGCAACATGCTGAGGGGGGATGGAACTTAGGTGACCTCTTCAATGGTATTCCGGGTGACCACAAGGTCCCAATGATCTAAATGGACAACAAAGTAGTCATGATCAATTGTTGCAATATTAATACCCAAATAAAATTGTTTCACTAAGTCCAGGAAATAATAGGCATCAAGAGTTGAATTATCATAAACTAAGCCATACCATTGCCTCTCCCTAATCCGATCTAAAAATACTATACTATACCCTTGAACATAATTAAATATACGAGAAAAATCTTTCTTAGAGAATATGGTAGGAGCCATGATCTAGATATGAAAAATAGAGAGATTGAGTAGAGAATTGCAAACCTCCCCCAGAAACCTTGGGGGGAAAAATAACCACAATTGGCCTGGAGAAATCCCGACGACAACACAGGAAACCAGGAGCAGATCAGAAAGGGTGCGAGAATCAATGGGGGAAGCACCTTGGCGGCGCGCGCGCAGCCCAGGGCAGGCCGCGTTTCCACGACCGGGAAGGTCTGGGCGCGGCCTGTTGGGGGAGAGGTGGTGCGGGTTTGAAGGGGGCAACA
Source organism: Agave tequilana (assembly GCA_038442645.1). NCBI lineage: Eukaryota > Viridiplantae > Streptophyta > Magnoliopsida > Asparagales > Asparagaceae > Agave > Agave tequilana. The sequence goes on from JAVJIF010018223.1 coordinate 11,262, forward strand.
CAAGTTGTGTCCTCTCCAGATTTTAAAGAAATTTGGGTTTAGGTTAGTGGAGAGGGGTAGAGGAGTATAAATAGTAGTAGAAAAAAAATGAAATTTCAATTCTATCCCTAGGGTAAATGGGTATTTACATGTATGTATGGGGTGGTTATATCATATAAACAATTATAAAGAACCCCTAAACTTAATTGTATTTACACTTCTATTTTTGTTTATTTATGTGTATATATATTTGTATTTTTATTTTTATTTGTTGTGGTATGGATGGGTGTGATCAGGTGTATGACAGAGAAAAAGACTTAGCACGATTTCAGCCTGTGATGCAGGCTCAGTGGTACAAAATGACTTCAGTCTTTACTAGCTCACTTTGAATTTCATATTGTTCTTTGGATCGACAATAGTCACAGCACCGTGTGGGATGAATTCCGTATTGTTCTTTGGATCGACAATAATCACAGCACCGTGTGGGAAGACGGTGCGCACAATGAATGGTCCAATCCAACGGGTTTTTAGTTTCCCCGTGAAAATGTGAAGCCTTGAGTTGTACAACAGAACCTTTTCTCCCAAGACAAAATTTTTCTAGTTTATGATCTGGTCATGAAAAGTTTTGTTATGCTTTTGGTGATCTGTGCATTCTCGTAGGCTTCATTCTGTATCTCCTTTAATTCTGAGATTTACAATCTGCTTAGCTCACCGGCCTTAGTCAGATCGAAATTGAGTTTCTTAATGGCCCATAGGGCACGGTATTTTAACTCGACTGGCAGATGACAGGCTTTTTCAAATATGATTCTGTAAGAAGACATCCCCAGGACTGTCTTAAAAGCAGTGCGGTAAGCCCACAATGCATCATTTAGATTGAGCTTGACCGACCAATCCTTTCGGTTTTATCCAACAGTCTTTTTCAAAATGAGTTTGATCTGTCGATTGGTGACTTCGACTTGCCTATTTGTTTGGGGATGATACGGAGTGGATAACTTGTGATTGATGGAATATTTTCACATCAGAGCTTCAAAAACTCTATTGTAGAAATGTGACCCATTATCACTAATTATCACTCTGGAGGTGCCAAATCGGGAGAAGATATTTTCTTTGAGAAATTTAACAACCAATTTATTGTCATTGGTCTTTGTAGGCACAACTTCTACCCATTTAGAGACATAGTCCACAACAACCAAGATGAACTGGTTGCCGAAGGAATTTGGGAATGGTTCATAAAGTCGATACCCTAAACATCAAAAATTTCGACTTCGAGAATTAGGTTTAGGGGCATCATGTCTCTTCTTGAAATTTTCTCAATCTTCTGACAATTTGCACATGACTTGCAAAAGTGGAATGAGTATTTGAACAAAGTGGGCCAGTAAAACCCACTTTGCAAAACTTTTCTGCAGTTTTACGGGGACCAAAATATCCTCCGCATGCAAGTTCATGGCAAAAGCTAAGCACACTCCTCTGTTCTTCCTCCGGTATGCATTGTCGAATAATCTGGTCTGAACAATACTTAAAAAGGCACGGCTCTTCTCAGAAAAAGTGCACTTAGGCAAAGAAATGACACTGCTCTTTCTTTGTCTATTCAGCGGGTATTTATCCAGTGGCCAGATAATTGACTAAGTCCGCATACCATGGTTTCTTAAAAATGGCCAAGATGTGCTCGTCTGGGAAATCCTCGTTGATCGAAACTTGTATGATAGGTGCATTTGGAATTCATGACAAATGATCAGCAACCACATTTTCTATACCTCGTTTATCCTGGATTTTTAGGTCAAATTCTTGAAGCAGAAGGATCTACCAAATCAATCGAGTTTTGGCTTCCTTCTTGGTCATGAGCTATTTTAGTGGCAAGTTGTCCGTGAAAATCACTGTCTCGAGCCAAACAAGTAGGGCCGAAACTTTTCTAATATAATGACAACGGCCAAGAATTCCTTCTCGGTCGTTACATAATTTTGTTGGGCGTCATTCAAGGTCCTATTTGAGTAGTAAATCACGCGCTGCCTGTTGTCGATCACTGTCTAAGAACAATGCCGATAGCAAAATCAGAGGCATCACACATGATTTCAAACGGTTGTGCCCAATCGGGAGTAGAGATAATAGGCGCAGATATAAGGTCTAGCTTAAACTTCTCCCATGACTTGAAGCATTCATCGTTAAAATCAAAGGGCACGTCCTTTGTGAGCAGGTTGGTTAAGGGCCTAGCGATTTTGCTAAAATCCTTAATGAACCTTCGGTAGAACCCAGCATGCCCTAGGAATGATCTGATATCCTTGATGCTTTTGGTTGGTGGAAGCTTAGCAATCACTTCTACTTTTGCCTTGTCCACATCAATTCCTCTTCTAGAAATCTCATGGCCTAAGACAATCTCCTGTCTTATCATGAAATGACATTTCTCCCAGTTCAGAGTTAGATTCTTCTCCTTGCATCTTTGAAGAACTAACTCGAGATGATGAAGACACTGATAAAATGAATCTCTGTAGATGGAGAAGTCATCCATGAAAATCTCTAGAAAACGTTCTACCATGTCAGAGAAAAGACTGAGCATGCACCGTTGGAATGTCACAGGAGCATTGCACAATCCAAAGGATATGTGTCAATAAGCGAAGGTTCCGAAAGGGAAGGTGAACGTAGTCTTCTCCTGCTCTTTTGCAGCAATGGGGATCTGGTTGTGTGCCGAGTACCCACTTAGGAAACAATAGTACTCATGTCCAGCCAAGCGTTCAAGCATTTGGTCGATGAAGGGTAGCGGGAAGTGGTGTTTACGGGTGGCTGCATTCAACTTTCTACAGTCAATACAAACCCGAACCTTAGTAGGCAGTCTTATTCGTACCAACTCTTTTTGCTCATTCTCAACCATCGTAAAACCAGCTTTCTTCGGGACCGCAAGAATCAGGCTAACCCATTGACTATCAGAAATAGGATAAATGATCCCATTGTCTAATAGTTTTAAAATTTTCGCTTTTTCTGCCTCTTGCATAAGTGGGTTAAACCTGCGTTGTGGGTCCTCCTGGGAGTTGCTTCATTGGTTAAATGGATTCTATGTTGAACTATTACTGGACTTATCCCTTTGATATCCTTCATTGTCCATCCAACGACTTCCCTATGTCTCTTCAGAATAGACATTAAGCCGTCCTCTTATTGCTCAGTCACGTGGGATGCTATGATGACTGGTAGGGTTTCTCTTTCACCCAAGTAGGCGTACTTGAGGTGTTTAGGTAAGGCTTTTAACTCTAGGGAAGGTGTTGATTCATTGGAGGTGATATCTGGACTTTCAATCATGTGATGAGGTACACTTGGGCTTGACGCTCAGTGCACTGCCGAATCTACGATCTGCTCTAGATTAAAATCCTCAGACTCTATATCAAACTGCCTCTGTTTCTACTCCATACTTTCTTCATGCTCACTGGTCAGATTTTCAATGAAATTGACCTCAAAAGTTTGATACTAAAGGGAACCACTTTATTATTCAATACTAAAGATTTTCTTTGTTTTTGTGTGTAGAGAAGTACCAAGGAGCTAACTACCACAGGAAGCAAGAGTGGTGGCCAAAGACATTACATGAGGAATTCATTTGCCCTCGGAAAATCGTGTAAGAGCGAATTTCTCCGATTGAAGTACTAACAAAAGATATTTTGTAGGGTTGTTGAAAATCGCTCAAATTGCTTTCTCAAATTTTTTAGTTCCTTTGTATGCTTCATATTATATATTGGTAAAAACTCAACAGAAATCCTTTTGTTGCTAAATTGAAATTCGGATTAGACTCTTGCATTTAGGGCATGTGTCTACATCAATTCATTACAATTTCTACTGAAGAGTGCTGGAGAAAGATACGTGTGCATTCATATAGAATAGGACCAACATTTTAGAGTGATTTATCGCTTTGAGTGTTACCTTGTTGTGAATATACTATATACTTGCACAATTGATATTAAGGGCAAAAGTAAGATAAGGTGGGGATTTCATCACCCTTTCTTAGCCCAAAAACCATCTCAAAGTGCACTCACACAACCCAAGCTTTAACTAAAAATTGATAGATGTTGGACCTAGGGATATCTCAGACTCACTAAGAGATTAACCGAGGGTGAAAATTGTAAGAACTATACTCCTACAAAATCAGTGTCTAAGGAAAGTAGATTGAGAGGTTAAGCCTCGAAAACTCCTTGGTTTGGTGTAATTAAGGCCCGTGGCTCACACCCGGATACGTCCTATCGAGTTTTGCTCTTTCCTACCCGATTAGCTGGTAGATGAGTTCCTACAACAACCTCCCCAAGAGAATCGACCAGTTAGGAGTCGTCTAGGTTCAGGTACCTTAGACTAAGGCTTTGTGGTTGTTTTTCTTTCTTTTATTTGTTGTTTATTCTTTTCGATTATTTTATTGTTTGTACGTTTTTTGTGGTGCATTCTGTTGGCCCAAAGGCCTTCCACCCTAGTTTGATGATGATTAACTCATGTAGTTATATGTTTACTAATAATCTTGTGATTTTAAGTTTCAGATCATTAGTAAGATATTAGTTGGTGATTGCTTCAAAAAGAGGAGTTTGGAAGCCTTCACTTGGTGATTCCCGTGCCCGAGCATCAAGATCATACCTTTGCACTCGGTGGATCATGTTTGGGATCGAGTCGACTTGAAGATGGAAGATCGTCAAGAAGACTTAGGTATCTTAGTTTAGTTTAGTGTGTTTTAGATCCATTTGTAAAGATATGAATAGTTGATATGCTCAAGTGCACAAACACACACGTTTTATGTTTTGAATTTGGTTTCATGAATAGATTGATCAAAACAAGTTTACTTTGTTTTTATGTATATTAGATGTGCTCTATATACATACATGCTTACATGACTTATACAAACTTATTTTGACTATCCTATTCATGTATTGAAAAATCCAAGTTTGATAAAAAATATATGTTTTGGTTTGTGGTAAAAATGTTAAAACACAAAATTAGTTCATATTGATTGATATTTGAGCTAAACTTTTTATCACATATTTATATATCAATGCAAAATGATAAAACTATTTTTGGGTATTTTACAAGAGATAAAAGATTTTTAGATATATTTTTAACATGTGTTTCTATCCCAGAACAGTGGCTGACAGGCCAGGTCGGCCGACCGCACGGGTCGACCGCATCTAAGGCCAGTCGACCCATGAGGTCGACCGACGTGCACAAGCCTGTGCACGTTTGGCAGACACTGGGACGGTCGGCCGGGCGGCCGACCGGACCAGAGAGCTCTGCTCTCTGTTTGTTTGGGTCGACCGGGCGGTCGACCGGTTGCCCCAACGGTCACATTTCTGACCGTTGGCGGTCGGCCGGGCCGGCCGACCGGTAGCCTGTCAGGCTGCCAGATCAGCCTAACGGCTAGTTTCTGTTTTGGCCTATATAAACCCCATTCCTTTGGGATTTTGGTCAAGATTTTCTGAGCTAATTTTTCCCCACTCTCTGGTTTTAAAAAGAAGTTTTTAAAAGAGTTTAAAGAGCAAAAAGATTCATCTTGTTTGTTTTTAAGTGTTTTGTTATTTTCAAAGAAAACAAGTTTTTGGGAATTGGTTTCTTGCCCTTCATTTCTATATCAATTTGGTATTTTTCCCAAGAGTTTTTCTTTGATCAAAACACTTATTTTTTCACACTTGAGCTATCTTCTATCCTAATCTATTTAGGATTTTTTGTTTGTGAAAAAGGAGAGATTGTTTGTGGTTGAAAGAGACCACCCATTGTAAACCCTCATTATTTGGTTGCTCCCTCTTGGTAGAGGTTGAGGTTGTGGATTTGAGGTGATTGGTTTGCTCCCTCTTTAGTAGAGGTGGAGATTGGTGTTTACTCCCTCTTGGTGAGGTGGAGTTGGTTATTGGTTTTGTAACCCTCTTCGGTAGAGGTGTTGGTTGTTGTATTGGCTACGGGCCTACCCCTCGGTTGTGAGGCGGTGTTTGAGAGAGGAGTTCGGTACTCCCTTGTTGTAACAAATCCTCCTCGGTGGAGGTTCCCTCGGTGGGAGATAGTGGATTGGAAATCCTTCACGGTGGTGAAGGCGGGGATGTAGAGTTGGGTGCTCGAACCTCGAAACATATCTTGTTGTTTGCGTTTGATCCACTTGTCTCTCAACTCTCTCTCTCTCATTACATTTGTGCAAAGCATCATTCATATCTTCATATCATTTATTGCTTGTGTTGCCTTGCATATATTCATATTGCCTATTCATCTTATATGCTTGGTTGTTTGTGTGTGCCTCACTTGTACTTAACCACAAGAGCTTCATATAGCACCTCAACCCATTAAAGGGGAATCAAGAGGAGTTAGTCCAGGCCCTTCACGGGAATTCGGCTACACTTGTATGTTGTATTAAGTGTGTTGCAAAATTTGCATTAGCTTCCGCATTTAGCGCATTTAGTTTCTAGATTAGCAAGTACACCTATTCACCCCCCTCTAGGTGTGCTTTTCAATTGGCATTAGAGCACTTTCAATTGGTATCAGAGCCAACGCTCCTGATACTTAGGCTTAACATCCTAGGAGTGAGATCCATTTGTTTGCTAATCTATTGTTTGCATTTGCTTGTTTGCACACATATAGTTTGGACCCATGGACTTCATGACCCCACCTAGTTTTGACCCTTCCAACATTGTTGTTTGGAAGTATAGGATGTCCATGTACCTACAAGCCCTAGGTTACAAGGTTCACCTTGCCATTACAAAGGAATCCTACCTTAGTGATAGCAAGCATATAGGGGCCAATGCACAAGCCCTTGAGGCCATTAGAAGCACATTAAATAAAGAATATCTTTTGCGTGTTTCTAACTTTGATTCCGCATTTGCAGTGCGGAATTTGTTGACAACAACCACCACCTCCAAGCTTCAAACGCCTATCCAACAAGAAGAGGAGTCTAGTGGAGAATCCGACTCACAATGCTTGATGGTTCAAGGGAATGACTCCCTTGAGGTACTTTCGGAACCCCACTTAGATTGTGATGATACTAGTTCTTCATGTAATGATTTTGTTGATCCCCATTCTTTAAATGAAGAACTATCTATTGTTTGTGAAAAACTAATAGAAAAATATAATTTGTTGAAAAAGAAAACTTTTGCTTTAAATAAAGAAAATGAAAAATTGTCTTCTAAAATGAGATTGTTTTGCAAGAAAAGGAAGAGGTTTCTAGTGAATGTGACTCACTTAGATTTCAACTTAATCTTGTTTTAAAAGAAAATAAAGTTTTAAAATCTAAAAATGATTGTGAATCACTTTTGAAGAAAAATGAAAATTTGTCTTCAAAAGTTGATTTTGTTTTAAAAGAAAATGTTGCTTTGAAAAATAAAATTATTTCTATTTCAAATGAGTTGAATGTTTGTTTAGATAAAAATATTGTTTTACAAAATAAAATTGATGCACATGTTTGCCATGCTAGGATAGCTTCACCTAGATCACCCCTTGCATGCACTTCTTCTTCTAAGATTAATGATGATATTTGTTTGTTGAAGAAGAAAGTGGATTGTTTGGGCTCCACTATGAGCCAATGTGACATGAACCACTCACGTTTGGAAACCTTGGTTCGAAAAACAAGTTCCATCCTTTATGCATGCACACCCTCCACGGCATACACATGCTCCGCACGCACACACCCATTCCACTATGTATGCTCATGTGTACACTTGTACACATTGTGGACGTAAGGGCCACCTTGCTAAATTTTGCTATGATAGAATACATGTTGATAATTTAGCAAATAAATTTGTTTGGATTAGAGAAGGTACTAACCCCCATAGACCCAATAAGATATGGGTACCAAAGACCACCCCTAGAGTTTTTGATGTAGGTGTGGGCTCTCACATGACGTGAGAGTGATGGCACCTTGGAATGGATTCATTTCAAGCTTAAAGGAAATCATTTGGTTGCATCACTTTCAAGGGATGTTTGGTGGAGAGGACCACCATGTTTTGGAGACTTGAAAAGTTACCTTCTAGGTTTTGGTAACGATTCCTAACTCCTTATTTATTGTTTACACTTTTCATATCATATGTTTATAGCATGTTTTGATGTTTATTGATCATTATGAAAATGCCATGCTTATTAGATTTGTGATATACATGTTTAGTTATTTTGAGACACCTATGTTTAATATGGATTATTGTTTTGTGTTCTCGTATTTGATTAGCTATCATGTACATCATAAATCTAATAACATGTGGATATTCATAATAATCATGTTTATGTTTATCATGTTGATTTTTATCGTGTTTTGATGCTTCATGTTTAGATTACTTGTTTAAATGTTAGTTTTTATTAAGACTAGGATATATACTTGTGCATATAGTGGGCCACAAATAAATCTATATATGTTTGAGCTTGAATGCTTATTTGAACCCATTAGATGTGCTAGTATAGTCTAGTTTTGATGATTCATACATTTTAAACTTGTATTCCTATTTTTGGTTTTATTTTATGATCATGTGTTTTTGTTTCATGTATATGTCTGTTTTGCCAAACTTTAAGATATACATGTATACCCCTTGAGTCATTTGCTTTTCATGCAAATCTATACATATGGACTCAATTGTGTTTAGGGATATGTATGTATACTTATTGTGTTGACAATTCATACATATACCTTGAAATGAAATTTGTTTTGGTGAAAATTTAGTTTTTCTTGATTTCGTGTTTATTTGTTTAACTTCATGTATATGTCTATTTTATCCAAATTATTATTATACATATACATCCTTTTTGAGCCATGTGCCTTCATGCATATATCTTTGTGGACTCGTTGTGTTTTGGATATGTATGTATACTTTAGTTTGTATTAGACATACATATACCTTGAAGATTAAATAAGTTTTTTGATGATTTTCATGTTCTCGTGTTTCAAGAAATTTTGAGCTTAATTGAAAATTTCATAATGCCATGTCACACATTACTTGTACACTCACCATTTTTTAAGATATTTCTCATGAATATGTTTTCATGAGCATGTATGGATTTTATTGAATATTGAGTGTTTTTAAGTGCTATGTGATTTACATGTGTTTTATGAAAAATAATTTTATTTTATTCCTTACTTGAAGGATTTCGTACTAGTTTACAACTTTTTTCTTATAACTAGTTACGGTATTCTTCATTTTGGTAGAGTTTTTCAAATAAAGCTTATTTTCAAATCTATTTTTGAAAACCCCTACCTTAATGGGAGGTTGGATGGGAGATCATGTTCATGTATGCTTTAAAATGAAAATCATTTAAAACTTGAACCTTGATTGGGTGGTAGATAATATGATGTATACACTTGATTATTATTGTTGTTTCAATTGGTATCATTGGACTCTTTCAATTGGTATCAATTTTGACCTTTCTTGTATACTCATATATGTTTGTATGTTATGTATGCTTTCATTTTAAAGAATATCAATTTCAATTGGTATCTATTTTCCATACATATATGTTTGTGTTTATGCTAAGCTTGAGCTTCAATTTTGTTTCAATTGATTATTTTTAAATTGGTATCAAGCCTACGTATTGTTTTAGTTTGTATTTCATAAAGGGGGAGAAAATTTGACTTTCATATTTCAATTGGTATTTGTTTTTCACTCCCATACTTTATGATTGAAAATTCAAATTTGGTATCATATGTTCAAAATGAAAATTATTTACAATTGGTATCAAAATTTTTGTTTAGACATTCAAAATTATTATGTTTAATTTCAATTGGTATCAAGATTTTCATGTGTTTTGCTTAAAATTGGTATCAATATTTTTTTTTTGTTTGTTTCCTTTCAATTGGTATCAAGATGTTATTCTTTGACATATTTTCAATTGGTACCTTAATTGATTGTCACCCCTAATTGGTTTTGTTTTTGTTTTAGACAAAAAGGGAGAGAAAAATTTATTGGTTTGGTTTTGCTTTTACCCCTCATTGATTGTTTCTTTGTATTAAAAAGGGGGAGAAGATTTTGTTTTGTTTTGATTATTTACCCCTTTGTTGATGATTGACAAAAAGGGGGAGAAAGATTTTGAGTTTGATTGAGTTTTATATATGCATGTTTATATTTTGCATATATTGATTGAGTTTGATTGAGTTTTATATATGCATGTTTATGTTTGCATATATTGAGTTTAATTTAGTTTAATTTTAATTGGTATCTAGAGCATGTTTTGTTTTTAAACATTTCATTGGTATCTAGAGCCATTTATTATTTATGCATATCTATGTATGCATTCATGTTTAAGAGCTTTCATTGCATATCTATTGTTTATGTGTTTATGCATGAGTTAAGGGGGAGCTTCTTTGAAGCTTAACTTTAATCCATGCATATATAACTTCATGAGTTTTGTCATCATCAAAAAGGGGGAGATTGTTGGCCCAAAGGCCTTCCACCCTAGTTTTGATGATGATTAACTCATGTAGTTATATGTTTACTAATAATCTTGTGATTTTAAGTTTCAGATCATTAGCAAGATATTAGTTGGTGATTGCTTCAAAAAGAGGAGTTTGGAAGCCTTCACTTGGTGATTCCCGTGCCCGAGCATCAAGATCATACCTTTGCACTCGGTGGATCACGTTTGGGATCGAGTCGACTTGAAGATGGAAGATCGTCAAGAAGACTTAGGTATTCTAGTTTAGTTTAGTGTGTTTTAGATCCATTTGTAAAGATATGAATAGTTGATATGCTCAAGTGCACAAACACACACGTTTTATGTTTTGAATTTGGTTTTCATGAATAGATTGATCAAAACAAGTTTACTTTGTTTTTATGTATATTAGATGTGCTCTATATACATACATGCTTACATGACTTATACAAACTTATTTTGACTATCCTATTCATGTATTGAAAAATTCAAGTTTGATAAAAAATACATGTTTTGGTTTTTGGTAAAAATGTTAAAACACAAAAATAGTTCATATTGATTGATATTTGAGCTAAACTTTTTATCACATGTTTATATATCAATGCAAAATGATAAAACTATTTTTGGGTATTTTTACAAGAGATAAAGATTTTTAGATATATTTTTAACATGTGTTTCTGTCCCAGAACAGTGGCTGACAGGCCAGGTCGGCCGACCGCACGGGTCGACCGCACCTAAGGCCGGTCGACCCATGAGGTCGACCGACATGCACAAGCCTGTGCACGTTTGGCAGACACTGGGACTGTCGGCCGGGCGGCCGACCGGACCAGAGAGCTCTGCTCTCTGTTTGTTTGGGTCGACCGGGCGGTTGACCGGGTTGCCCCAACGGTCACATTTCTGACCGTTGGCGGTCGGCCGGGCCGGCCGACCGGTAGCCTGTCAGGCTGCCAGATCAGCCTAACGGCTAGTTTCTGTTTTGGCCTATATAAACCCCATTCCTTTGGGATTTTGGCCAAGATTTTCTGAGCTAACTTTTCCCCACTCTCTGGTTTTAAAAAGAAGTTTGTAAAAAAGTTTAAAGAGCAAAAAGATTCATCTTGTTTGTTTTTAAGTGTTTTGTTATTTCAAAGAAAACAAGTTTTTGGGAATTGGTTTCTTGCCCTTCATTTCTATATCAATTTGGTATTTTTCCCAAGAGTTTTTCTTTGATCAAAACACTTATTTTTTCACACTTGAGCTATCTTCTATGCTAATCTATTTAGGATCTTTTTGTTTGTGGAAAAGGAGAGATTGTTTGTGGTTGAAAGAGACCACCCATTGTAAACCCTCATTATTTGGTTGCTCCCTCTTTGGTAGAGGTTGAGGTTGTGGATTTGAGGTGATTGGTTTGCTCCCTCTTTGGTAGAGGTGGAGATTGGTGTTTACTTCCTCTTGGTGAGGTGGAGTTGGTTATTTGTTTTGTAACCCTCTTAGGTAGAGGTGTTGGTTGTTGTATTGGCTACGGGCCTACCCCTCGGTTGTGAGGCGGTGTTTGAGAGAGGAGTTCGGTACTCCCTTGTTGTAACAAATCCTCCTCGGTGGAGGTTCCCTCGGGGATGTAGAGCTGGGTGCTCGAACCTCGAAACATATCTTGTTGTTTGCGTTTGATCCACTTGTCTCTCAACTCTCTCTCATTACATTTGTGCAAAGTATCATTCATATCTTCATATCATTTATTGCTTGTGTTGCCTTGCATATATTCATATTGCCTATTCATCTTATATGCTTGGTTGTTTGTGTGTGCCTCACTTGTACTTAACCACAAGAGCTTCATATAGCACCTCAACCCATTAAAGGGGAATCGAGAGGAGTTAGTCCAGAGCCCTTCACGGGAAATTCGGCTACACTTGTGTGTTGTATTAAGTGTGTTGCAAAATTTGCATTAGCTTCCGCATTTAGCGCATTTAGTTTCTAGATTAGTAAGTACACCTATTCACCACCCCTCTAGGTGTGCTTTTCAATTGGCATTAGAGCACTTTCACATTCTGCATGCAAGAGTGGATTAGAGATCATGTAACTTTCAATTTAACCAGAAACACTTCTCTACCCTTACATCCAGAACCGGTGATGGCATCGCTACAGGATAGGTTTTACCCGATCAAAATCTCACTTCCATCTTGCATAAAACTTCCTGAAGCGAACGGTAATAACTTCAAGTTAAAGCCCCAATTCATTAACACTCTTCCCAAATTTCATGATTTAGAATCTGAAGATACATACTTCTTTGTTAAGTAATTTGAAGAAGTATGCCTCATGATGTGCATTCCCCGGCAACGGCGCTAAAATTTGATCGACAAAAAGAAAGCACAAAAATAAGTAAAGGAATGTGGATCGATGTTATTGCTTTTGCGATTCTTCTATACTAGCTAAGTGGTTATACGGGTCGTATCCACAAGGAGGGAGAGCGATGATAGCTTGATGCGACTTCTTTGTTCAAGAAAAGAGAAAGTTCTTTATTTTAAATAAAGTATTTGAAAATGAAAACAAGTTGGTTTCAAGAATAGTTTAGAATGGCTTGGTGGTTTGTAAAAGTGATTTTTCTAGATGATAAAAATACATGGCTAAGTTTCTACTAAGTGCTCCCACTAATTCCTAACTTCTTGAAGATGTAGCCTCACAATTGATCATAGGCAAGCATAACCTTTATGCATAGGAACTATTCACGTTGGGACCGAATGAAAGTCCTTCCTTTAACTTAGCTTCACACGGTAAAACTTGGACATTCCCTTATCAAGATCCAATAGAAGGCGAGAATAAGCGAAGAAACAAGTGCACTAATGGTATCGGCGAAATTAAAAGGAAAATCTCTAACTTACAAAAATAAGTATACAATCCATAGATCATCAAAAAACCGTTAAGCATGAAATATAAGAAAGCGAATACTTATATGTAAGTTAGAGTTAGAATCGTTATTTTAAGATATCATAGCTCTCGTTTGCACAAGGCCTTTTTGACACTATTGACTCATTTGGGTTATTAATCAAGTTGTTAAAGATTAGTGGGTTAGTAGTTAGTTAACTATGCAATAAGAGAGTTAGTTAGACATCGTAGTAAAAGAAATGACAAGAGAGAAGAAGTAAAGGGAAAGAGTGTTACAATAAAACAAAGAGATAGAAGGAAATGAAAACACCAAGTAAATGGAGGAAGAAAGAGAAATAATTACTTGTATAAGTTTGTCACCTTTAAATACAACTTTTACACACACTCTCTCTCTTTCACTCTAATGGCTAAACTAATTATAAGAAGAAGCAAACATAAAAACAACTACAATTCAAAAAATAAAATAACAACAACTTCCTAATGCTCTGGAAATACCCTCCGTTGAACCCCAAGGGGGGTATTTATAGGCACCATGGGAAAGGGGGCCAGGAGGACAACCCCTAGCCCAAAGCACGGACGCAGCCGCGCCCGTATGGCCGCGAAAACGCAGCCTTTCCACGGCCCTACCAGGATGGCGTGCAGAGCGCCGCCTGCTGCGTGCAGTCACTTCTGTCCCCTGTCAGCTGAATCTTCTAGATTTTGGATTTGATCTCCCTGGACTGATAGAATCTCCTCCTAAGGTCAATGGCTACTTCATAGGCTTTTAATCACCCATTAAATGGTGATTTAGGGTCTTCTTCTTCATTGCATATCATGAACCTAGGGTTGCATAAGCAAACCATTATTAGCAGAATTTTATATGAGATAAATGTGCAGATGTGATAAAAATTATGTAATATTAAAGACTAATCATGCACCCGTCACAAAAGAGAGGGATTAATTATTTTGACACCTATGCACCCATCAGCAGGATTTCTACCACTAGAGCCTTATCAGCTTTAACATCTATGCATAAAATTATCATTCACCAAATGAACGTTAAAATAGTTTTTATGAATGGTGAATTACTGGAAGAGATTTACATGGATCAGCGAGATGGATTTATAGTTCAAGGACAAGAAAACAAAGTTTGCAAATTGGTTAAGTCACTGTATGGACTTAAGTAAGCTTCTAAATAGTGGCATGAGAAGTTTGACAAAGTAATTTTGGATTATAGATTTGTTATAAATGAATTTGGTAAATGCTTATATTCTAGGATGTCAGGAAAAGATCATACAATTCTTTTTCTATACGTTGATGGTATTCTGACATTTGGACAAGTTTAGATGTTGTAAATGATGCTAAAAGTTATTTATCAAACAATTTGACATGAAAGATTTAGGAGAAGTTGATATGATTTTGAAAATGAAAATAACCTGGAACCTTAGTGGGATCTCTTTGATTTTGTAACACTCTATTGAAAAGATGCTTAGAAAATTTAATTATTATAACTGCAAATCAGTTTCCATTCCCTATGAACCTAGCATAATTTTGAAAAAGAATATGAGAGAACTGATTTCACAACAAAAATTTGCACAGATTTTAGGATCACTCTTGTATATCACAAAAAAACTAGAGATGATATTGCTTTTGTCGTTAACAGGTTAAGTAGACATACTAATAATCCTACTACAAAACATTAGACTGCAGTAGAAAAAGTATTCAAGATCTCGAGACACAATTGATTTTTATCTTTTGTATGCAGGATACCCTGATGTGATATAGGGTTATATTGATGCTAACTAGGTAATTGACTCCTAAGATGATATAAGTCCACTCCTGGAGTTGTATTTATGCTTGGTGGAGATGCCATATCTTGGAGCTCCAACAAACAACTGTGATTGCTAGAAGTACAATGGAATTTGACTTGATTACTCTTGATACTGAATGCTCTGAAGCTGAATGGCTCAGAAATTTACTTTAGATATACCTATAATCCATAAGCATGTTCCTGTTATATATATACATTGTGATAATAGAGCTATCATTGAACTATTGAAACAAAAGAATGAAAGTCTAATAGGCAACCCCAGAGGGGGTGAATAGGGTTTAAAACTAATTGCAAAAAATTAAAAACACAATTTGATTGCATGCACAAAACAAATGCTATAAGCACAATATTGCAATAATAATCAATAGCAATTTACAAATAAAAAAGAGAGAGGTAGAGTAAGAGAGATAGAGAAATTATATCCGACATGCGATATATAATGGTTCGGCCACTAACCGGCCTATTCTATTACCTAAAGGCCTCTTCTTTAGGATTTCAACTAATCTCTATTGGTAGCTTCTTTACCGGAGTGAAGATTAGACCTTTTACAACTGACTTCCTTTCCTGTAGAAGTCTATACCTTACAATCACTTTTTTTTAGGGTAGAAGTGTAAACCTTCACAAACCCACTTACCAAGTGGTTGAATTTTTGCATCTACAAACAATCACACCAAGAATTTTTTTTCTATACAAGGTGAGAATCAATATAACTCAAATACTAATGATAAAAATAAATACAAATTGAGGCTCTACTAGTAAGAAGAATTAACACAAGTAAAACTTGGCACTATAAGATCTAGATGCTTTGAGATGTAAAAAACAAAAGCTTGAATCTAGAGTCTTAAGATGAACTCTTGAGGAGATTTTGATCAAGTGGTAGAAGTTGAAAGCCAAGTCTCAATCACAGTACCAAAAGAAGTCTTTGTATCACTCTTGAAGAAGAAGAAAATTAAGCTTGAGAGAGTGAGAATTTTGAATGAAAAGTGCTTGAAATCTTTATCAAGTGTTGTAGAAAATTTTTCTCAAAAGTTGTCTAAAGAGTGTTGAGAAGAGGTATTTATAGAGAGGAGTAAGAAAGCATAGGTGAGAGAAAGTTCTCCCAAAAATTTCAGGCAAAAATCTCCTCAAAATAAAAAGTTGAGTCAATATGGTCGACTGTTAAGAATTGCCAGTCGATCCGAGTAACCGCTCAACACTATCGACCGCTTGCACGTGCTGCACGTGTTGGGAGATTCACCATTTTGGTGATCGATCAAGATAAAGACAAAAGTCTATAACGATCAGAAGAGAAAAAGCCATTATAGAAATTATTGTACAAAAATAATAAAATAATATAATGAAATCAGAAATTTCCCACACAAATTTGAAAAACATCTACCCTGCGATCATGCCGCTGCCGATCCAAGAAGAAATAAAATTGGGTTGGCAGACAATTGATCGACCCACCGGTCGATCTAGATCATGGCCTAGAATGGGGTGCAAAAACCTGTCAAGAAGTACTTGGTAAGTGGGTTGGTGAAGTTCTCCCAAAATCCCTGGAGGTCGAGCCAGCCTAGTGCAAACGTGCACGAGGCGGATGAATGACCAACTCAGCATTTGATCCAGCCAGGGCAAACGTACATAGAGCAGACTATCGATCGACATAGTGGTTAATCCGTGACCAACTCAGAGTTGGGGGCAAAATTCTGTCAAATAGCAATCGATCCAGGATTTTTGGCGATCGAACCAAGCCAGTGCAGAATTTTGCGCCACTTTAGAATTTGAAAGCGCAACACTATTTCGGTCGACCGTAGTGGTCTTGCGGTCGATCTAAATGATTCTTAAAAGTGAAATTTTGTTTTAATTGTCCCAAAAAAATTGTGAATTTTTTTGTAAAAATACTTACAAATATGTAAACAAAGTATTAAATCCCAAAATGATGTTTTGAACACAATTTTGAAAGATTTTGTGTAGCTTAACAAAATTATGAGTAAAACACACTTGGATAAAAGTGAAAATGCAAGTGTGCAAATGCAATCTAGTGCCAAGATACTTCCTTGTATTAACTCTTCTTACATTACATAATATTCCTAAGTTGATTTTGCAGTTCTTTAGCTCAAGTCTCTTACTTCAAGTTTTTGCATTTGTTAGCTCTTTTCTCTAGCACTACTCCTAGATTTCTTGTAAAATTTGAATAGCTTGAGCGTTTGGTTAGAATAATTCCACCACCTTCTTGATTGATAGAGCAATATAAGTTTTGTTCCATTCAACCTCTATCAATGTGCTTTGACCTAAACATAAAAACACTAGAATAGGCGTTGTTAGTATTAAATGTAGCTTAATTAGTAGCCATCATCAAACTAAAATATATAGGGCTAACAAAGACTACTAATTCAAAATTAAACAAGTATCAATAAATAAGATACAAATCAATAAAACAGTTATTAGACCATTATGTGACTCTTGACTTTGTAAAGTCTGAGCATAATTTAGCCAACCATCTGACAAAAGATTTGCCTAAGACTATGATCTTGTATCTTGTATTCATCTAAGGAGGTGGGGCTAAACCCAAATTTGTAAGTAATTGACAATGGGAACCCTACTTCTGTGATGGGTGATCCCCTTACGGAAGTTCAAAGGGTAGAAACAAGCTGGACAGATGTATCAATTTAAGAATATTCATATATACATGTGGAACTTAACTCCACATTAGAGCAAGGCCTTCTTAAACCTCACCCCTTAGGGTTGCTCTATAGAGAGATCAGTTAGGATGAGTCTTTGAACTCTTAGTGGTCCGAGACATAAATCGAGATTCTTCTAGTCTTTCACATCCTCTAGGGATCCACCTATGTGAGGGTTATTGTGGAGCTCACGATTCTGAGAGATGAATTACTCTCTATTTATCCTCATTAGACTTGGTACAATGCGCATGGCCTTATAATGTGCCAATCCGTTAGACCCAATGCTGTAAGCCTTCTATATGTGCTTTTATTAATTCTTGGCAAAAAAGACATAAGGTCTGCTAGGGTCTCCTCAGGATGTGATGATTGTTACTAAGTGTAGGTTTAAGGCTGAAACCCACCCACACCAATTATATAGAAAAACATGTTGGGAATATGAAGAATATATGTGAATTTTTTAATTGAATTACGGCGAGATCCGTTGATCGAATCAATTGGATGATGGTTGAAGTGTGTTCTCCTTCTATTGGGGATGAACGTGGTATATTCACATGTTCAATTCCGACTTCGAATGAATGAGATATTCAAGTCTAAAGATTACCTAATTCAAAGTCAAAATGGGACTAAAAGTAGCTAAAGGCATTTAGTCCCACATTGGCCTTGGGATGGAAGTTTGTAGTGTTTAAATAGAGAAAATTAGGAACAAAGGGCATGCCCTTTGGGTACTTGGAGTTTTCGCACACGACTGGGAGGAAACCATGCGCACGCGCGTGCCGCCGCTGGCAGCGGCGGCCGGCAGGACCGGGACCGGGACCGGGTCTAGGCCTGGGTTCGGGTTCCTTACCCGGCCTGGCTCTTTTTGAACCGGGTCTCACGGGTATGGGTTGCACGGAGCATGCCCGCTCCGCTATCCGGATCCGAACTGCCCCGCCAACGGCTGCCTGTAAACCGTCGCAGCAGTTGGGCGATTGCGGCGGTTGAACCGAACCGTTGCAACAGTTCAGACTGAACCGTTGCAACTGTTGGTTGGGTTCGGACCAAAATGCCCCTCCCGGAGCGCTATAAATAGCGCTCCGTTTTCTCAATTTAAGACACACCAAGACAAAACACAATCCGAGTTCTGTCTGAAAAAGATCCTCTCTTTCTCTCTCAGTCTTTCAGTAACTTCCAAAAAGGAAGTGGGAATCAGTAACTCGGTTTTCAAAGCAAGTGGGGATTCTGCAACTCAGTTTCCGAAGCAACTTCCAAGAGATTTTGCAAAATTCGTTCTGAAAGAGGGCTCAGAAAATTCAACAGATTTTTTAATAGAATTGTTGTCTAAATCTGGGACTTCCGAAGAAGAATATTTTTCTACTTTCCTTCTTTCTCTACAGTGGGTGCTCCTCCAAAGTAAAGGCAAATATTCTCCCAAAATTTGTCTTTGTCTCGCTGCTTCAATAATCATGTGAAAGTACTGGTTAACTACGGTTCAACCGTATGGTGATTTGGTAGTGCTATCCAAATACCGTGAAGGAGTGTTGTATCTTGGGAGTCCAGCGTCCAGTAACCCGTTAGCACCAGTGCGGGGGACGTAATTGTCTTAAGGAGATTCGCTTAAAGCGTACCTCACTCCAAGTACTGTATAAGTGAATTAATTTCTTTATACAGGGGATATACTGAATATTAGTATATTGAGACTGACTTATACCAGTCTAATTGGTGTTTAACCAAGGAAGGTAATTGAAAAGTGGTTCTTTAATTAAGGAACGTTCTATTGAACGGAAAACCTCTCACCTGATATTAACCGACCTGGCCAATTGGATCAGTGATATTGATTAGTTGTCAGATTGAGTATAGGAACCAACAATCTTAAGACAATTATATATTGAAGTTTCTTACTTCTGTTCTGCTTGAACTTGTAGAAAAATGTCTGAGACTAATCAAGATAGCTCTAGCAAGACACCAAACATGCAGATACAAGTTTTGATGCCTACTCTACTCCCTAACCCGAAGCCGGAGAAGCCAGGAAAATTTGATGGCACAGAATTCAAGAGGTGGCAACAGAAGATGCTCTTCTACTTGACCACTCAGCATCTGGCTAAATTCCTGCAAGAAGATCCACCAGAACCCGGAACTGATCGGGACTCAGTCCTTGCAGTCGATGCATGGACTCAAGGTGACTTCCATTGCCGAAACTATGTTTTAAATAGACTGGATGACTCTCTTTACAATGTCTATAGTCCTATCACAACGGCAAAGAAGTTATGGGCCAGTCTTGACAAAAAGTACAAGACTGAGGATGCTGGTACCAAGAAGTTCGTCGTAGGACGATTTCTGGAATACAAAATGGGGGACAGCAAGACTGTAATCAGTCAGGTGCAAGAGTTCTAACTTATCTTGCACGAGATAGAAGCCGAAGGTACGATTCTACCTGAAACCTTTCAGGTTGCTACTATTGTGGAGAAACTCCCACCTGCGTGGAGAGATTTCAAGAACTACCTGAAGCACAAGCGAAAGGAGCTGAAGTTGGAAGATCTCATTGTGAGGCTTCGAATCGAGGAGGACAACCGAAAGTCCAAGAAAAGGAGCAATAAGAACTCCTATGAAGCCAAAGCCAATGTGATCGAAGACTCAAAAGGGAAAGCGTCTACATCCAAAGGCTTAAAGCGGAAGAAGACTTCCCAAGGGTACAAAGGCAAGGTCCAAGAAGGCAAGAACATGCGCTTCAAGGAAACCTGCTACATCTGCAATAAAAAAGGGCATAAGGCGAATGAAAGTCGCAGTCGTCTCAAAAAGAATAAGAAGAACCATCCACAGGCAAACTTGACCGTGTTGGTCTCGAGATGATGCCAAATGCGGAACTTTCTCTGTTGGCACTTATGGATCTAAACTACAAAGTCAACACAAATACTAAACAAAGAAGGATTAAAGTTAATCAAATAAATATACTTGCAAAAGGAAATCAAATCTCAGAAAAGTTTAGACAAACGCAAACACGAGAGATTTATCCTGGTTCGGTCCTCGTGACCTACATCCAGTCCCCAAGCCACCCGCTTGAGATTTTCCTTTATCCTTGATTTTGTACACCCAAAATCACAACCATGCACACCACTTGACAAATCCCCTTTGCCAAATGTGTACACCTTCTCTTCCACCAAGAGAACACCTTCTCTTCCACCAAGAGAACACCTTCTCTTCCACCAAGAGAACAAACTTCACCTTGTACAACTGCTTCTACACCAAGAAGACACCCGTGTACAATGATTGCTTTGAGTATTACAACACTTTCCTATAAGCCTTGGTATTGTGTATGAACGTGGACAAGGTCTAGTATAGGAGACAAACTTCAGAGAACTTCACAAAGGAATTTGAATTTGGTGAAGAACTGAAGTGGGAACAGTTTTCAGGATTGACAGAATTTTTGATCTTAGAAAACTGAAGATTAGGATTGGTATTTGGCCTTAGGATTAACCACCCTATTTATAGCTGCACTCTAGGGTTAGTTAGGGTAGTTATAGGTGCCTTTTGAATAATTGAAACATTGAAAAATATTGCACAAAAGACCAGATAAAAGAAACTGTCCAACAGTCAGAAACTGCCTATAGTCGACTTGCCTTTTGAGTTAGTCGACTATACTAGGCAATTTTCCAAAGGTTAGTCGACTAATAATGTGTATAAGTCGACTAGGTAAAGATAAGCTCAAGTGACAGATTTCTGGATAACTGAACCAAGTTGACTGCGACTAACATCTAAGTCGACTAGGTCAGGGATTAGTCGACTAGGGGAATAGGGTTAGTCGACTACAAAGTCTATTAGTCGACTATGTTTGTCTGTCAAGTCGACTAATGGACAAACAGAGAGTTAGGTTTCTTTTGGACACATGACTAGTCGACTAGGGAGTTTGGGTTAATCGACTACCAAATGGATTAGTCGACTATAAGAGGGTATAAGTCGACTAAGTATCTAAGATATGTGTGTGTGCATCAAGGCTTTTGACATGCTATTTTACAATTACAAAACATATCATATCAACTCTCTTTGGGAAGTCTTGATCATGCAGAACTCTTGATTCGTCGTGTGTTAGAGCTCCAAATGAAATGCTTCACAAAAGTCTTCATCAAAACAAGTTCCAACATTCTCCCCCTTTTTGATGATGACGCTTTGTATGCACAAATGCTCCCCCTACAGAAAATATGTTATATTTTCCTCCCCCTGCAGAAATTGGGTTATAACAAATATAAAAATACTTTGTTCTCCCCCTGCAACAAATATATCATTTAAATATATATATATATATATATATATATATATATATATATATATATATATATATATATATATATATATATATATATATATGTTTTTATCAACTTTTATATGGTACCTGCAAGATAAACGTTAGATGGTACCAATCATAAGAGTAAAACATTTAACCTTTAGGAGACCAAACCCAATTAGAATTTGGTTTCCACCTATTAGTATACACATAATTGCATAAATTACATATATCATGAATGTATGATGCAATATAGGTATTTTTATCATGAATACTTAAATTCTTAGGAATCCATATAAACTTATTTTTCTTAGATTTTCTTTTTACCAAAGAACTATATGGATTACTACAATAAGAAGATTTTTCAACAAATCCAATACCATAATTATTATGTGACAACTTCCGAAAAGATAATAAATCATTCAACTTTTCTTTTCCTTGATTGAACTTAGTCACATTTTGCAAAATATCTTCATATTTCTTTTTGAAAACTGAAATATCTTTATCTAAAATAGAAATCCTTTTATTTAAAGACTCAGTTTCCTTTTTAAGAAAAATGTTCTCTTTTATAAACTTCTTATTATCATTTTTCAAAGATGATATGCAAACTCATCTTGTTGAGAAGTTATAGAAGATACTTGTAAAGCATAACATGAATTTTCCTTTAAAAGTTTTTCATTTTCTTTTGATAAAACTTTATTTTTCAGTTTTTCATGCTTTAGTTCATTAAATAATTCATGAAATGCATCAGAAAGTTCAGTAAATGATACCTCATCATCTTCTATGACCATGTAACATAGGTTGACACGTTCAGTGGATTCTTCTTCGTCAGAAGATGAGGAATCACTGTTCTCCCATGAGGCTTCATAGTCTTTCACCTTTCTGAACTTTTTGCTCTTGTATTTGCTTTTATTCTTGAGCAAAGGGAAATCCATCTTCATATGACCTGCTTTATTGCAATTAAAGCATTTAAATTTACCTTACTTTAGAAATCTCCTGAATTTCTTTGAAAGCATTGCCATCTCCTCTTCATCGTCATTTGAATCGTCCGTGTCGGAGGATGTATGGAAGGCAAGTTCTTTCTTCTTTGAGTGGTGTTGTCGTTCGTCCTTCTTTCTTTCTTCTAACTGCACTTCATATGCCATTAGATTACCGATTAGGTTTTCTAATGTCATAGTTGAGAGATCATTCGCCTCTTCAATTACGGTTGTCTTCTTCTCTCATTCTGGTGTGAGTGCACGAAGGATCTTACGAACTCTTTCAACTTGGGTATAGTCCTTTCCAAGGGATGCTAATGAATTGGTAATGTCGGTGAATCTTGTTACCATTTCTGATATGGTTTCATTCTTCTCCATTTTGAATAATTCAAACCTGTGGACAAGAACAAATATTTTAGATTCCTTAACTTTATTTGTGCCTTCGTGTGTTACCTGAAGAGTATGCCATATTTGATGTGCAGAAGTGGCTGTTGACATCTGTTGAACTCTTCTTTGGTTAATGCACAGAACAAGGCATTCATCGCTTTGGCGTCAAGGTTCACATTCTTCTTTTGATCATCACTCCAAGCGCTGTAGTTGGTTGTTGGTTTGGTGTACGATGCTTCAACGATGTTCCAAAGTTCGTAGTTGAGCGATTGCAAGTAGATCTTCATTCTATACTTCCAATAGTTGTAATTGGATCCGTCAAATAGCGGTGGACGTTGTGTAGAATGTCCTTCTTTGAATTGTGACGAAGGGAACTCCGTTGCCATCCTTGCTTGTTGTTGACTTGTATGCCAGATTGGGGTTCAGGTACCAAATGTGAGACCTGCTCTGATACCAATTGTAGGACCTCGCTCTGATACCAATTGTCGGTCCCGAGATGATGCCAAATGCGGAACTTTCTCTGTTGGCACTTATGGATCTAAACTACAAAGTCAACACAAATACTAAACAAAGAAGGATTAAAGTTAATCAAATAAATATACTTGCAAAAGGAAATCAAATCTCAGAAAAGTTTAGACAAACGCAAACACGAGAGATTTATCCTGGTTCGGTCCTCGTGACCTACATCCAGTCCCCAAGCCACCCGCTTGAGATTTTCCTTTATCCTTGATTTTGTACACCCAAAATCACAACCATGCACACCACTTGACAAATCCCCTTTGCCAAATGTGTACACCTTCTCTTCCACCAAGAGAACACCTTCTCTTCCACCAAGAGAACAAACTTCACCTTGTACAATTGCTTCTACACCAAGAAGACACCCGTGTACAATGATTGCTTTGAGTATTACAACACTTTCCTATAAGCCTTGGTATTATGTATGAACGTGGACAAGGTCTAGTATAGGAGACAAACTTCAGAGAACTTCACAAAGGAATTGAATTTGGTGAAGAACTGAAGTGGGAACAGTTTTCAGGATTGACAGAATTTTTGATCTTAGAAAACTGAAGATTAGGATTGGTATTTGGCCTTAGGATTAACCACCCTATTTATAGCTGCACTCTAGGGTTAGTTAGGGTAGTTATAGGTGCCTTTTGAATGATTGAAACATTGAAAAACGTTGCACAAAAGATCAGATAATAGAAACAGTCCAACAGTCAGAAACTGCCTATAGCCGACTTGCCTTTTAAGTTAGTCGACTATACTAGGAAATTTTCCAAAGGTTAGTCGACTAATAATGGGTATAAGTCGACTAGGTAAAGATAAGCTCAAGTGACAGATTTCTGGATAACTGAACCAAGTCGACTGCAACTAACATCTAAGTCGACTAGGCCAAGGATTAGTCGACTAGGGGAATAGGGTTAGTCGACTACAAAGTCTATTAGTCGACTATGTTTGTCTGTCAAGTCGACTAATGGACAAACAGAGAGTTGGGTTTCTTTTGGACACATGACTAGTCGACTAGGGAGTTTGGGTTAGGCGACTACCAAATGGATTAGTCGATTATAAGAGGGTATAAGTCGACTAAGTATCTAAGATATGTGTGTGTGCATCAAGGCTTTTGACATACTATTTTACAATTAAAAAACATATCATACCAACTCTCTTTGGGAAGTCTTGATCATGCAAAACTCTTGATTCGTCGTGTGTTAGAGCTCCAAATGAAATGCTTCACAAAAGTCTTCATCAAAACAAGTTCCAACAGACCGACCATGCGTCGCCAAGCCTTTCAACTGTGGTGCCGAAGTGAATCTGACAACAAACAATAAGGATTGGTGGGTAAACACTGGGTCTACTCGGCACATCTGCTCTGGGAAATTATTATTCTCTGAATATCAAAAACTAGAGCAAATGAGCAACTATTCATGGGAAACTCAGCCATCTCAAAGGTTGAAGGAAAAGGCAAGGTCATCCTGAAGTGGACATCTGGCAAAGAGCTTACTCTGAACGATGTGCTACATGTTCCAGATATCCGCAAGAATCTGATATCTAGATCAATACTTAGTAAGAAAGGATTTAGAATAGTTTTTGAATCAGATAAATTTGTACTTACTAAGGGAGGGATGTATGTGGGAAAGGGTTATCTTGTTGATGGACTTTTTAAAGCCAATGTTGCAGTGGTAGATAAAAAGTCTGTATATTTGTACCCGAAGCTTATAAATAAAGGAAAAACTTCTGTTTATTTGCTTGAGTCTCCTACTTTATGGCATACTAGATTAGGGCATGTAAATTACAAGTCTTTAAAGAACTTGTCTAATTTAGGATATATTCCTAAGCTCAACTTGGAAGAAATTTGCAAGTGTGAGCTTTGTGTTGAGGCCAAGTTAGCAAAAAATTCATTTCACTCAATTGATCGAAATACAGAACCTTTAGGGTTATTCATAGCGATCTGTGTGACTTGAAGTTTATGCCAACTAGAGGAGGTAAAAAGTATTTTATTACTTTTATTGATGACTGTACAAGATACTGTTGGCCCGAAGGCCCATCACTCTAGTTTTGATGATGATTAACTCATGTAGTTATAGTACTAATGATCTTGTGTTTAATTAGTGACAGATTCATGATCAAGATCTTAGTAGGTGCATAGCTTCAACAAAGGATTTAAAGTCAAGTTTTGGAGCAAGCATGGTTTGATCCAAGAGCCATTGGATCATGTTTGGACCAAGTCAAGAAGATGAGAAGGCTTCAAGTGAATACTTCAAGAAGATGAAGACTTGTGTCTAGGTTTGTTTTTAGAAGATTGTGTTTTTAGTTAAAATGTAAAGGATAGAGTAGTTGGTGGATTGCTCAAGTATATATACACACACACTCTTGATAGATATGTTTTCATAAAAGAATTTTAGTTTTAGAAAAGACTTTTCATTTTGGGAAAATATCGTTTTGGTTAAAACATATAACTTTGGTTTTTGGTGATTCTGATATACATGTCTTTTAACTAAAACTATGTTTAGTGCTTAATGTTAAAAATATAAATATTTCACCATGTTTGTGTAGTAGATCATATCCATACACTCTATGCTTCAAATGAGTTTAAATATCTTGTTTTTGTATTTGGTGAAGTTTTGGAAAAACAAGTTTTGAAAAATCAAGTTTGGAAAAATACAGTTTTCATTTGAGCTAATTTTTTCATATTACAAAAATAGTCCAAATTATTTGTAACATGCCTTGATTTTGTGCAAGCATGTTTGTTTATCAAAGTATATTGGTAAAACTATTTTTGTAGATTTTTCATGATTTTATGAGATTTTATTTCAATCAAAAAGACCAAGTTTTTAAATCCCTAAGTTTTCTGATCTGGCTTAAGCCGGTCGACCGACGTGCACAGATGTGCACGCCAGTTCTGACAGGAGGGCCGGCCGACTGACCCGGTCGACCGTCCAGAGAGTTCTGCTCTCTGGAAAGGCCCCGGCCGACGAGCGGTCGACCGGACCGAGAGACTTGCTCTCTGTATCCTGGCTCGGTCGACCGATGGCACAATGGTCTGAAATATGACCGTTGGCCGGACGACCGGGAGGTCGTCCGACAGGCTTGACAGACCCCAATAGCTAGTTTTTCAGACTCTATAAAATGGGACATTTGGGGACTGTTTTGATTAAGATTTTGGGAGAGTTTTCAAGCCAGTTTTTCCTATCCTTTCAAGAGGTTTTCTCCACATATTTGAGAGCTAATACTTCCAATCAAAAGGGGAGTTTATCAAGAGTGTTTTAAAAGTGATTCTTTGAGTTTTTCCTCCAGCATTCTCATCCTTGTTTTCTCACACAACACTTGAGCTATCCATTGCTATATCTACTCTATAGGGAGTTTGTTGTGAGAGGATTTTAGGTGATCAAGTGTTGTGATCACCAAAGTTCTACTTTGTTCCTTTGAGGAGGTGGATAGTTGTGTTCGCATTATTTCGGGTCCTAGTGGGGACTCGATGTTTCGAGTTCGGGTGCGAACTTGTTGTTTGAGGTGCGGCCTCGACGAGCTTGTGGGGCTTGCGGTGTATACGGGCTAGGGAGTATGAGAGTTGTAGGTGTTGCGGCACCGAGTGATCCGGTGGGATCGATTATAGTGGAAATCCTTCGTGTGTCGAAGGCGGGGATGTAGAGCAAGTGTGCTCGAACCTCGAAACAAATCCCTTGTGTTTGCAATTGCTCACTCTCTCTCTTTGTCTCTTGTTTATATCTTGCATGCTTCTATTGTGTTTATCTTTACATGCTTGATATATATATTGTGTGCTTATTTGATATACATGCTTGAGTTGTTTGCTAACACTTGTATTTAACCAAGAGAGCTAACGCGGCACCTCAACCCTTATCTAGGGGAATCTAGAGGAGTTAGTCCAGAGCCCTTCACGAGGAATTCGGCTACACTCTTGTGTTATACGTGGTGTTTAGTTCAAGAGTTTAGTTTAGGTCATAATAGTTTTTACTTCCGCATTATTTGACATTTAGTGACCATTAGATTAGCCATCACCTATTCACCCCCCCTCTAGGTGATCCTTCAGATACTGTTATGTGTATCTTTTAAGCAGTAAGGATAAGGCAATGAATATGTTTATAACATATAAAGCCGAAGTTGAGAATCAACTCAACAAGAATATTAAGATTCTAAAATCCGATTTAGGCGGAGAATATGAATCAAATGATTTTAGTGAGTTATGTGCTAAATTTGGTATAATCCATCAAACAATAACACCATATACTCCTCAGCAAAATGGAATTGCTGAACAAAATAACAGAACTTTGAAGGAGATGGTCAATTCCATGTTCGTGAGTTCTGGAGCTCCGCAGAACTTGTGGGGGGAAACTCTGTTAACTGCAAATTATATTCTAAACAGAATACCCACAAGAAACTTGATCTTATACCATTTAAGTTATGGCATGGAAGGACACCTTCCTACCATTATCTCAAAATGTGGGGGTGCCTTGCAAAGGTACTAGCACCATTACCTAAAAAGACTAAGTTGGGAGCAAAAAACTATGGACTGCATATTCATAGGCTATGCCTTGAACAGTAGTGCCTACAGATTTCTGGTTCATAAATCAGAGATACCAGATATTCACGTAAACATGATTATCGAATCTAGAGATGCTGTTTTCTTTGAAGATATTTTTCCATATAAACGGGAAACAGATAAGACTTCTGAAAAAAGAACACATGAGATGGCGTTCAGGGACGAAAGCCTCGAGGAACCAATTGTTAATGTGGAAATTGAACCAAGAAGAAGTCAGAGATCTAGAATCTCAAAATCTTTTGGTCCAGATTTCATAGCATATGTTATTGAAAGCAAGCCTCAAACATTTAAAGAGGTTATGTCAACCCCAGAAGCCCAAATGTGGATAGAAGCTATAAATAGCGAAATAGAATCCATACTAAGTAATCATACTTGAGAATTGACAAACTTTCCTCCTGGTAGTAAACCAATTGGGTGTAAGTAGATTTTCAAAAGAAAATTAAAACCCGATGGATCTATCGATAAGTACAAGGTTAGATTAGTAGCCAAGGGTTATCGACAAAAGGAAGGACTTGACTACTTCGATACTTATTCACCAATAACAAGAATAACCTCCATTCGGATGTTGATTGCAATTGCAGTATTGCATAACTTAGATATCCATCAAATGGATGTCAAGACTGCATTCTTAAATGGTGAATTAAATGAAAAAATATATATGGAGCAACCTGAAGGATTTATAGTTAAGGGCCAAGAACACAAAGTGTGTAAATTGAAAAAATTCTAATATGGTCTAAAGCAGGCTCCAAAACAATGGCATGAGAAATTTGATAGTGTCATGATCAAAGATGGATTCACTATCAATGAATACGATAAGTGTGTTTACACTGAAACAGTTGAAAATGCATGTATCATTGTTTGTCTTTATGTAGACGACATGTTGATACTTGGGACAAATATGAAATTATTAAGTCCACTAAAAGAATGTTATCCAACAGTTTTGACATGAAGGATCTGGGGGTTGCTGATGTAATTTTAGAAATTAAAATCACCAGAACACCAGATGGAATCAGTCTATCTCAATCTCACTACGTGAAGAAGATGATAGAAAGATTCAAGGATCATGGGATAAAAGAGAATACTAATCCTTTTCTTCCACACATCCACCTTCATAAGAATACAGGAACTGAAATACGCCAGTTAGAGTATTCTCAGATTATCAGAAGTTAATGTATTTGATGAATTGCACTAGACCCGATATTGCTTAAGCTGTAAGCAAGTTAAGTAGATACACACAATCCTAGTGATCAATATTGGACTGCTCTACTACGAGTATTGGGTTATGTATCACATATTAAAGAATATGCCTTGAGATATGGACAATATCCACCTGTACTTGAAGGATACAGTGATGCTAATTGGATTGCAGATTCTGAGGAATCAAAATCAACTAACGGATACGTATTTACTCTAGGAGGAGCAGTGGTATCTTGGAAATCTTTCAAGCAAACATGTATTGCCCATTCCACTATGGAATCGGAATTCATAGCCTTAGATAAGGTCGGAGAAGAAGCAGAATGGCTTCGACAATTTTTGAAAGATATACCATTATGGCAAAAGCCAGTGCCCGCTATATGCATACACTGCGATAATCAAGCAGCTATATTTAGGGCACAAAATGTTATATACAACTGTAAGTCTAAACATATTCATCGTAGACATAATACTGTGAAGCAGTTGCTCTCAAATGGAATTATCTCTATTGACTTTGTCTCGTCAAAAGATAATTTTGCGGATCCGCTTACTAAAGGTTTAAGTGGAGAGCGTATAAACTGCGCATCGAGGGGAATGGGACTAAAAGCCTAACCTTACCGAGTCAGCTTAATAGAAACCTCACTTAGCGACTGGAGATCCCATGGACTAAGTTCAAGAGGAAAAACTAGTTATGATTGACTAAACAAGTAAGCACTTGGGAGCTTGACAATTCATTCCTAAGGTGTACATAAGTGCTCTTCTACAAGTGGATTAAGGATAAGCTTAACGCTTTTAATGATGCCTATATCTTGTTACTAAACAAGTGGAGTAGAGTAGACTACTCTTAATAGGACGATCACCTATATGAGCATAGAATTGGGTCGGCTCTTTGAGAATTTCTATGGAGGCTGTTATTCCCTAAAGATACTCTCTGAAACCAAGAATGTCCAGGGCCAAAATGGACACAACCGAAAATCAAAGTTGATTTGGAAAGTCACTGTGTGAAGCTTGTTGACTTGGCTTACACTAACGGCTAACAGTTCAAGACCTAGTTCACTGATTAGTCAGTAAGTCCGATAAAGATTTCGCTATGGAAGGTTCAAGACCTAGTTCACCTATCCTGATGCAGTTTCTTTTCTAAAGTACCTTTCACAATAGAGTCAGTCTCTTTGTGTGTCAATTCGTTGAATCTCCATTCATTGTGGGGGATTGTTGAGAATATGAAGAATATATGTGAATCTTTGAATTGAATTATGGCGAGATCCGTTGATCGAATCAATTGGATGATGGTTGGAGTGTGTTCTCCTTCCACTGGGGATGAACATGGTATATTCATATGTTCAATTCCAACTTCGAATGAATGAGATATTCAAGTCTAAAAATTGCCTAATTCAAAGCCAAAATGGGACTAAAAGTAGCTAAAGACATTTAGTCCCACATTGGCCATGGGATGGAAGTTTGTAGTATTTAAATAGAGAAAATTAGGAACAAAGGGCGTGCCCTTTGGTACTTGGAGTTTTCGCGCGCGATTGGGAGGAAACCATGCGCACGCGCGTGCCGCCGCTGGCGGGGCGCCGGGCCGGGCCGGGCTCGAGACCGGGTCTGGGTTCGGGTTCCTTACCCGGCCTGGTTCTTTTTGAGCCAGGTCTCACGGGTATGAGTTGTGCGGAGCATACCCGCTCCGCTATCCGGATCTGAACCGCCCCGCCAACGGCTGCCTGTAAACCGTCGCGGCAGTTGGGTGGTTGCGGCGATTGAACCGAACCGTTGCAACTGTTGGTTGGGTTCGGACCAAAATGCCCCTCCGGAGCGCTATAAATAGCACTCCGTTTTCTCAATTTAAGACACGCCAAGACAAAACACAATCCAAGTTCTGTCTGAAGAAGATGCTCTCTCTCTCTCTCTCAGTCTTTTAGTAACTTCCAAAAAGGGAAATGGAAAATCAGTAACTCGGTTTTCAAAGCAAGTGGGGATTCTGCAACTCAGTTTCTGAAGCAACTTCCAAGAGATTCTGCAAAATTCGTTCTGAAAGAGGGCTCAGAAAATTTAACAGATTCTTTAATAGAATTGTTGTCTGAATCTGGGACTTCCGAAGAAGAATATTCTTCTACCTTCCTTCTTCCTCTACAGTGGGTGCCCTCCAATGTAAAGGCAAATATTCTCCCAAATTTGTCTTTGTCCCGCTGCTTTAATAATCCTGTGAAAGTACTGGTTAACTACGGTTCGATCATACGGTGATTTGGTAGTGCTACCCAAATACCTTGAAGGAGTGTTGTATCTTGGGAGACCAGCGTCCAGTAACCCGTTAGCACTGGTGCGGAGGACGTAATTATCTTAAAGAGATTCGCTTTAAGCGTACCTCACTCTAAGTACTGTATAGGTGAATTAATTTCTTTATACAGGAGATATATTGAATATCAGTATATTGAGACTGACTTATACCAGTCTAATTGGTGTTTAATCAAGGAAGGTAATTGAAAGGTGGTTTTTTAATTAAGGAACGTTCTATTGAACGGAAAACCTCCCACCTGATATTAACCGATCTGGCCAATTAGATCGGTGATATTTTAGTAATATTGATTAGTTGTCAGATTGAGTATAGGAACCAACAGAACGTGCCCAGTTGTGTCTTTTTCTCTTTATCATTTTCATTTGAATTTTATTATTAGGGATAGCAGACTAGTAAGCATCGAGGACCAGAGAGGAGTGGGGAATGTTTGTTTAATGAAAAAAAAGGGAAAAAAAATAGTTTAGGACCTCATATGGTTTGATCACTCATATTAGTCCATATTTTGGACTTAAAATTAATTTTAATTCTTTGTTGTGTCCGTTTGCAATTTTCCCTAATCCTCATTAATCTTTACAATTAAGGCATCCGTTTCTATTCTCTTCTCTCGTGCGTACTTTTTGTATTAACTCCCGACCTGAACCTTCTCGTGTTAATTCCGATTAATAATCGCATATTAAAAATATCTAATGGGAGAAATCAAAAGGCTGAGCTTTTCTTCTCCATGGGTTCAATATAAACCTTAGAGAAGAAGAGGAATCTGCATCTCATCTCAACTCAACGTCTCTGTCTCTCCCTTTTATCTCAGCTATCCTGATGCAAATTTCTTAATCTTCATTCAAATGTTCCTCTCAAACTCTAATCTTTATTTTTTTTTTTTCAATAATTGGGCTGCATACGGTTCGAGGTTCGTCATCTTCAAGTTCGTTCGCTTGGAGATTCACCGGTGGAAGAGAGTTGTACCACTAAGGAGAAGCGCGCCTTGGCTGACTGCACGTAAGTCGGTCGTCATCCCTTTTTAGGGTAGTTGCACTCGCATGCCTCTCCGAAGGCTGGTAAAAATAATTTATTATTTTTTTTGTTTTAATTCGACATGATAAAATTATTTCCAGCATCGTGAACTTGGGACTGTCCATAGTATTTAGTGCGCCCTTCAATTTAATTCATAAATCTCAACGCACATGATTGGGATCAGAGAATAATTAACTTGCAATGTGAAGGGAACAATACACTTGGCTTGATTTTGTAATAACCGGATTTTGCAAAGGGATACATTCCAAAGAATCTAATAAGTGCACATTGTAGGTTGTCTAAAAATTACTGGACTAAGCGTCAGACGCAGGCCTCATATCGCGTTTCAACCCAAACAAGAGGGTCGCGTTTCAACCCAAACGCGGACCTCACATCCTGACGCGGACCTCAACTCAGAGCGGACCTCAACCTGTCCAGCGGCCAACTGCAAATGCAGATCTCGCGTCCAACTGCAAACACAGATCTCAACCAGAATCGCGTTCTAACCTCAAACACGGACTTCATCAACAACACGACGTGAGGATCGCGTTCTGTGCCAAACGCGATAGTCGTGCTGTTCTTTAGTACGCGGACCTCATGGTCGCGTTTCAACTTCAATGCAAGCCTGTGAGCTCCGTGTTTCAACACAGACGCGAGCCTGTGAGCTCCGCGTCTTAATATCAGAGCAAAGTCTACGTCTGACGTGAGACCCGCGTTTCTGCTGTAATTGACAGCCGCGAACTTTGTCAGTTACACCCTATTTTCTCTCCACATAATGGAGAATAACTTTTAATTATGGAGAGATTTAAGGGGTTGGTTACACCCCTCCCATTATAGAGAGATTTAAGGGGTTGGTTACAACCTAAAATTCTCTATAAATAATTATGAATAGCTAGGAAAAAGTAGGAGTTCTGGAGGAGGAACTCAAGAAGCCAAAGGCTAAAGGAGAAGAATCCCTAAAGGCACACTTGATGTTTGATGCTTGAAGTTGGATAATCGCAGAAGGTTGAAAACTAAGCACAAGACTGCTGAACACAAATTGTGTTGAAAGAGAATACTCTTTATAAACTTGTTGAGTTTAAGTTGAGTTTCTAATCTCTTTGAAATTTTAGCCACTGATTAAGGTTTTATACCTAACCAGTGTGCTTCCAACGAGAGAAAGAAGATCCAAAGGTCAAGCTTCCAGTTCGGCTCGTCAACAGAGAAGAAGAATCACTCTCCGCCGCTGCACAAAAACCCAACATTAAATAAAGGGAAGATCCAACTATTCTTCCATCTTTCATGATCGGATTATTGATCCGCTGTAATTTTCTTTACAATTAAATAAAGATTTTACACGCCTTCAATTTTTTCGACCAAACAAAAGATGGCGACTACGCTGGGAACAATTTTCTCTATCGATGAGAAGACCGTAGCGCAAGCCAACCTCAAGCTTCTCGGATCAAACATCGAATCGCTCGTCATCGAATTCGATCAAGAGAAGTTCGGACAACTTCTCTCTTTAGGCTCAATTAGCCCTACAGTCTTAAGGAAGACTCGCTTTCAAGTCTCTTCGGAGACTTCTCATAGAGAAGCCCATATATTTTTTGACAAAGCAAGTGGCTCAACTTCTCTTGAGGGTCTGACAACCTCCCGTGAAGCCAACATGGCTTGCAACAGCGTCTCTCAGGAGACCCGCAAAGCCAATGTCTTGCCTCATGGCCAACACAGTGGAAGAGGCCAATCTCGCCACCAAACTCCTCCTAAGGCTCTGCAAGCTCAGTATGCAGGGGGTTTGCAACAACTCCTACGAGCCAAGCAGATTGCTAATCGTCGATGAAGACGTCGAGCTCGCCATCAGCAAACAAAAGCTAAAGACAGTGCTGTTGGCACTTAACGCGAAGCTCGTGTTCAGCCCCGTATTTCTGCGACAAAACGTGATGCTCGTGTTCATGAACTGCGCGTTTCAGCGTCAAAACACGAAGCTCATATTCAGCCTTAAGCTGTGCTAAAATGTGAGGTTTGCGTCTCACTTCAAGAACACGAGACCCGCATTTAGTCTAAGTCTGCGCTAAAATGTGACATCCACATTTCACTTCTAAAACATAAGAGTCACGTTCAGCAATGTGAGGTTCGCGTCCAACCCCAAAAGGCCAAGTTCAAATATGAATTGAGAAGCTCTCACCCCTATAGGTTTGAGGGTAGTTCTTCAGGTGCCCCTGCAACTGATCTGAGGGACCACTTGGTGAGAAAGAGGAGTATTCATCGAATCGCTCCTCAGTGTCATTATGAGCATCTTATCTCGAAGGTGCTTGATTAGTCTCTAATTTTACATAATTTTTATCACATCCGCATATTTATTTGGTATAAAATTCTACTAATAAAGCTTTTCTTGCTTGATCCTAGGTTCATGGAGTGCAAATGAAGAAGAAGACCTTAAATCACCATTTAACGGGTAATTAAAGGGCTACCAAGTAGTCATTGACCTTAGGGAGGAGATTTTGTCAGCCCAGGGCATCAAATCAACAAATCAGAAGATCCAGCTGATAGGGGACAGAAGAGATGACACGCAGCAGGAAGCCAGGCGAGCGCCGCCCTGGCAGGGCCGCGGAAACGCGGCCCGGGCCGCGTTTTTGCGATCGCACGGGTGCGACCGTGCCCGTGCATTGGGCCAGGGGTTGTCTCCCTGGCCCCCTTTCTCTTGGTGCCTATAAATAACCCCCTTGGGGTTCAACAGAGAGAATATCTAGAGTTTGAAGAGTAGTTGTTATTTTGTTTCTAGGAGTTGCAGCTGTTTGTTTCTTTCTTCTTCTAGTTTTAATTTTAGCCATTAGAGTGAAAGAGAAAGAATGTATAAAAGTTGTATTTGAAAGTGGCAATCTAATACAAGTAATACTTCCTTCTTCTTTCCAATTACTTCGTGTTTTCAATTGCTTTTTACTTTCGTGTTTTAGTATAATACTTCTTCTTTTTACCTCTTCTCTTTGTTATTTATTTTCTTAATCATGTCTAACTAATTTCTTCATTGCATGGCTAACTAACTACTAACCCACTAATCTCTAACAACTTGATTGATAATCCAAATGAGTCAATAGTATCAAACATGCCTTGTGCAAATGAGAGCTATGACATCTTAAGACGAGGGTGTTAGCCCAGAGGCCCATTACTGTAGTTTTGATGATGATTAACTCATGTAGTTATACTTTACTAATAATCTTGTGTTTAAATAGTTTCAGTGATTGATCAAGATATTAGTAGGTGATTAGCTTCAACAAAAGAGTTTTGGAGCTTTCACATTTTGATTCAAGAGCTCGAGTGTCAAGATCGCATCTAGTACTCGGTTGGAGTCAAGCTCGGTGGATCGTGTTTGGATCGAGTCGACTTGGTGATAAGAAGACTTCATTTTGCATTTAGTTTAGTATGTTTAGATCTTGTGTAAAGATTAGATAGTGTTGATATACTCAATTTCACATACACACACAAGTTTAAAGTTTGTTAGTTTTGGTTTTCGGTTTAACCGATTTTGGATTTCATGTCAAAAATATAGATATAATATCTTTTATGTATATTGGATTCTATCCATATACAATATGCTTCAAAGTTGTTTCAATATCATGTTTTTGTATTTGCATAAGTTTTGGAGAAAATGGTTTTCCATTTCAAAAATCTAAGTTTTGCAAAATACCGATTTTTGTTTAAAGCCTAATTTCCATATCACAAAAATGGTTCAAATTGTTTATAATATGTGTTGAATTTTAGTCACACATATTTGTATTTTAAAGATCTTAAAAGAACTTATTTTTGTAGAATTTATGTGATTTTATCAGATTTAATTGAAGATAAAAAGACAAGTTTTTAATCCCTTGAACATATTGACCTGGCCTTCTGCCGGTCGACCGGTCCGGTCGACCGACGTGCACAAACGTGCACGGCAGTATAGGCTGGTGGGCCGGTCGACCGGGTCAGTCGACCGCCAGAGAGCTCTGCTCTCTGGAATTGGCCCCAGACGACTGGGCGGTCGACCGGCAGAGGGCAGCTGCTCTCTGTATCCAGGTCCGGTCGACCGGGCGGTCGATCGGAGGCAAACGGTTATAAAAATGATCGTTGGCTGGTTTACTGGAAGGGCATTTCTGTCCTTTCCTGGCTGCCAACGGGCAGATTTTTGAGAGGGTATAAATACCCATCTCTTGAGCTGGTTTCTTCATGGTTTTTGAGAGCAAAAATTTTCTATCTTTCTAAGTGTTTAACAATAAGTTTTAAAAGAGTTTTTGGGCATAAAGATTTTATCTTTATTTTTTTTAAAGGGTTGGAAAAATCAAAGAAAAGGAGTCTTTGGGAATTGATTTTGATTGTCATTTATATTTCAATCTTGAGTTTTTCCCAAGAGTTTTTCTTTGTGTTCTATTTTCCAAACTCTTTATATTCTCACATTTGAGCTATCTTTCTATCCTATCTATTAGGATCTTATTTGGTGAGAAAATTGGTTTATGGTTGTTGAGACCACCAAGAGTTGTAACCTTCCTTGTATTGTTGGTATCCCTCTTGTGTAGAGGTGATTATGGAGGTTGAGTTTAGTTGTGTTGGTATCCCTCTAAGTGTAGAGGTGATTGTGGTTGGAGTGTTGGCTTTGAGCCTTATCCCTCTAGTGTGAGGTGATTATTGTTTGGCTAAGTGCCCATCCCTCTAAGTGTAGAGGTGATTGTTGTTGTGCCTTGCCTCTTATGTAGAGGTTGTGTTTGTTGGAGAGAGAAGTTATGTACTCCTAGTTTTGTATTACCCAAATCCTCAGTGGAGGTTCCCTGTGTGGGAAGTCCTATGTGGACGATATAGTGAAAATCCTTCTGTGTGAATGCGGGGATGTAGAGCAGTGGGTCGAACCTCGAAACATATCTCGGTGTTTACGATTGATCCACACTCTTTAAACACTCTTTCTCTCTTATATTGTGCCTTGCATTATTTCATATTGTTCATATCACACTTATATGCTTGGTATTGTTTGTGTGCCCACTTGTGTTGAACCAAGAGAGCTTTATATAGCACCTCAACTCTTATTTAGAGGAATTCAGAGGAGATAATTCAGAGCCCTTCACCGGGAATTCAGCTACACTATTTGGTTATACTAAGTGTGTTGCAATTTTTTTAATTCCGCACATTTGTCATTAGATTAGCCTTACACCTATTCACCCCCTCTAGGTATACTTTTAATTAGTATCAGAGCCTACGCTCCTGATGTTATCTTGATTAGCTAATCTAGATTTGCATTTGCACACTTATTTGTTTACACACATTCATGGATTACCTTGCCCCTCCCATGTTTGATGTTTTAACATCGATATGTGAAAACTTAGAATGAGTATGTACCTAAAAACTCTAGGAATGCATGTGTACCTTGCTACTACCGAGAAATCCTATCTTGGTAATAACAAGCATATAGAGGCCAATGCACAAGCCCTAGAGGCACTTAGGTGCACTCTAAACAAAGAATATTTATGTATGGTTTCTCATTGTGATTCTGCCTTTGCATTGTGGAACACCTGACCTCTCCAAAGCTTCAAATGCCAAATATTGTGAAGAAAGAATCTAGTGAGGATGAATCCGACCAATATTGCTACATGGTCTAAGGGAATGACTCCCTTGAGGTAAATTTAGACACTCAACTAGATGATAGTTCTATTTCTTCCGGTGATGATTATGTTGATGCCAATGCTTTAAATGAAGAACTATTTTTTGTGTGTGAAAACCTATTAGAAAAATACCAACTCTTGAAAAAGAAAAGCTTTAAACTAAAAGAAGAGAATAAGGATTTGTTTTCTAAACTTAACATGGCTTTGCAAGAAAAAGTTTAAATTTCTAATGAAAGGGACTCATTATAATCCCAACTCGATCTTGTCTTAAATGAAAATAAAATCTTAAAAAGTAAAAAATAATTGTGATGATGTTTTGAAGAAAAATGAAGTTCTATCTTCAAAACTTGATTTTATTTTAAAAGAGAATGAATCTTTGAAAAAAAAAAATTGTTTTAATTTCAAAGAAATTGGATTTGATTTCTAAGGAAAATATTTCCTTGAAAAATAATTTAGATACTCATGTTTGCCATTCTTCATCATCTAGTATGCCCATTGTATGCTCCACCTCTTCTACTATTATTAAAATGATATATGTATATTAAAGAAGAGTGTTGATTATTTAAGCTCAACTTTGAGCCAATGTGCCATGAACCACACACGGTTGGAATCCATGTTTCACATGAAACATGCTCCTCATATGCACGCACACAAACCACGGCATACACATACTCATCATGCTCACACATATGATTCAAAGTATGCTCATGTGTACACTTGTACACATTGTGGACGAAAGGGCCACCTTACAAAGTTTTGTTATGTTAGAGTACATAATGTAAATTTTGCAAATAAATTTATTTGGGTTAGGAAAGATGCTAACCCCCATGTACCCAATAGAATATGGGTACCAAAATTCACCCCTATTGTATTTGATGTAGGTGTGGGCCCTCACATGACGTGAGAGGTATTGGTGCCTTGAGGTGAATGCGTTCCGAGCTATATGGTAACACTTTTAGATGCATCACTTTCGAGGGGAGTTTGATGGGAGGACCACCATAGTTTGGAGTTATAGAGATGTACCCTAATGGTTTTTAGTAACTATCTCTAACTCCCATTTAGTTTACATGCTTTTATATTGTTGATTTTTAGCATATTATGTTTTAATGCTCATTATACTTAAATGCCATGTTATTTAGACTTATGACATACAAGTATAGTAATTGAGATACACCCATGTTCATATGAATCCATATTTTGTATTCTCACTTTAGTTTAGCTATATCATAGCTCTAAAATATGTGCATTTACATAATGATTATATTGATTTTTGTTTATGATTTTGCACCTCATGATTTTGATTACATGTTTAGATGTAGTTTTCATTAAAACTCACGTATATACTTATACAACTAATGAGCCACATTTGATTTTTGTATGTTTATACTTAATTGCTCACTTTACCCATTAGATGTACTAGTATAGCCTAGTTTTGATGATTAGTGCATTTTGACTTATTTTCCCTATTTTGGACATTTTTTAAGTGTTTAGCTTCATGTATATGTTAATTTTGTTTAAAACTTTAGATATACATGTATACCTTGAGTTATTTGCTTTTCATGCAAAATTTCTTTGTGGACTTATTTGTGTTTAGGATATGTATGTATACTTTTAGTTTTTGACAAAACATACATATGCCTTGAAGTTAGAATTATTATAATGAAAATTAAATTTTCTATGATTTTCATATTCTTTTAATTTCATATTGAGCTTCATCGCCTATTTCCATGACTTTGTTGATTACATGACTTTTGCACTCACATCATTTTTATTTACTCATGATTCTTATTTTCATAGACTTTGAGTGTCAATCATCGTGTGACTTACATGTTTCATGAAATATATTCATATTTTATTGCTTATTTGAAGAATTTCACACTAGTTTTCAAATATTATCTTTAAACTAGTCATTATGCTTCAATTGGTAGAGTTTTTAAACATGTTAAATTATTTTTAAATCTTATTTTTTTTGAAAACCCCTCCAACCCAAGGGCGGCTGGATGGACGACCATGCCTTGTGAGCCTAATTGAAAATCTTTTTAACATGTGCATGAAAGGGTGGTAGTATGAGTTATACACTTGATTCTTATTATATTTTCAGTTAATATCACAGTTGATATTTTCATATTTGTACACTCATATTTGTGTTTTCTATATATGTATGCTTCCAACTTCAAATAGTATCAATTTCGATTGGTATTTACATTTTCATACATATATATGTGATTTGATTGTGCTTATAATATCTTTACATCTTAAAGCACATGTCATGTTTATGCTAAACTTGATTTACTCCTTAATGTCAATTATTTTTCAATTGGTATCTTATCCAAACTTATGCATTGTTTTTATTGGTATTTCATAAAGGGGAGAAAATTTATATTTTATCTTTCAATTGGTATCTTTCAATCGATTTTATTTTCAATTGATATCTTCTCCCATTCTTTTTAATGATAAAAAATACTTTGTTTTGGTATATGCTAACATTTTCAATATTGGTATCATGTTTCACTTTAAATTGGTATCTATATTGATATGAGTTATGTTTACCTAAAACAATTTGGTTTTTACTTTCAATTGGTATTAAAAATTTACAAGACATTTTTTGGTATCAAGTCACTTTCAATTGGTTGTTACTTTCATTTGGTATCAAGATTTCCAATATATATATATATATATATATATATATATATATATATATATATATATATATATATATATATATATATATTAATTGGTATCAAAACATACAATGTTTCATTTTCTATTGGTATCAAAGATTTACAAGACATTTTAAATTGGTATCAAAATATTTTTAATTAGTATCTTTAGTATCTTAAAATTTTGTTTACTTTCAATTGGTATCTCAAAAATGTTTTGTTTATTTTCTATTGGTATCATAAATTGATATCATGATGTTTCGATGTATACCTTTATCATAAATTGATATATTTTTCTATTGGTATCACATTGTTTTAATATGTATTGCTATATGCAAGGGAAGCTTAACATCTTTTCTATATATAGATTCGTATTTAGTGTATTTCATATTGAGAAGCTTGACCTCTCTTCTCTATGTTTTACACGTGTGTAGGGGGAGCTTAACATCTCCTTTTATACATTGTATATTATGCGTTATGTGATTAGGGTTTAGTCATCTCTTTTCATGTAATGCATGTATGCAGGGGGAGTTATCTTTACGACTCTCCTCTTTATGAATATATATATCACATATACATCCTTCTTGTTTGATTTGACAAAAAGGGACAAAATTATTTTTGAGTTTATTTATGCCCCTTTGTTGATGATTTGACAAAAAGGGGGAGAGAAATTTAAAGTTTTATATATGCATGTTTATGCATGATTTCCTTATTTTATACAAAAAGGGAGAAAAGAATTTTGAGAGTTTTATATATTTCCATGTGTATGTCATTTATATGCATGTTTATTTTTTTTCAATTGGTATCACAGCATATATGTTTTGTTTTCAATTGGTATCAAAGCATATTTGTTTCGTTTATGCAAAAAGTATTCTTCATTTATGCATATATATGTTATTTTTGTTATGCATTCATTAAATATCTTTATTGTTTATTGCTATGCATGAGTTAAGGGGGAGCTTCTATGAAGCTTAACCTTAATCCATGCATATATAACTCGATGAGTTTTGTCATCATCAAAAAGGGGGAGATTGTTGGCTCAGAGGCCCATCACTCTAGTTTTGATGATGATTAACTCATGTAGTTATACTTTACTAATAATCTTGTGTTTAAATAGTTTCAGTGATTGACCAAGATATTAGTAGGTGATTAGCTTCAACAAAGGAGTTTTGAAACTTTCACATGTTGATTCAAGAGCTCGAGCGTCAAAATCGCATCTAGTACTCGGTTGGAGTCAAGCTCGGTGGATCGTGTTTGGGTCGAGTCGGCTTAGAGATAAGAAGACTTCAGTTTGTTTTTACTTTAGTATGTTTAGATCTTATGTAAAGAATAGATAGTGTTGATATGCTCAAGTTCACATACAGATACAAGTTTAAAGTTTGTTGGATTTGGTTTTCGGTTTAACCGATTTTGAATTTCATGTCAAAAAATATAGATATAATATCTTTTATGTATATTGGATTCTATCCATTTATAATATACTTCAAAGTTGTTTCAATCTCATGTTTTTAAATTTACATGAGTTTTGGAGAAAAAGGTTTTCCAGTTCAAAAATTCATATTTTGGAAAATACCGATTTTTGTTTAAAGCCTAATTTTCATATCAACAAATTGGTTCAAATTGTTTATAATATGTGCTGAATTTTAGTCACACATATTTGTATTTCAAAGATCTTAAAAGAACTTATTTTTGTGAAATTTATGTGATTTTATAGGATTTAATTGAAGATAAAAAGATAAGTTTTTAATCCCCTAAATATATTGACCTGGCCTTCTGCCGGTCGACCGAACGGTCGATCGAGACAGAAGTCGGTCGACCAGTTTGGTCGACCGACGTGCACAAATGTGCACGGCAGCATAGG
Organism: Agave tequilana; assembly: GCA_038442645.1. Lineage (NCBI taxonomy): Eukaryota > Viridiplantae > Streptophyta > Magnoliopsida > Asparagales > Asparagaceae > Agave > Agave tequilana. The sequence continues at coordinate 54,199 of JAVJIF010018223.1, forward strand.
CTGGTGGGCCGGCCGACCGTCAGAGAGCTCTGCTCTCTGGAACTGGCCCCGGTCAACCAGGCGGTCGAACGACAGAGAGCAGCTGCTCTCTGTATCCAGGTCCGGTCAACCGGGCGGTCGACCAGAGGCACAACGGTCATAAAAATGACTATTGACCGATCGACCGAGCGGTCGACCGGAAGGGCATTTCTGCCCTTTCCTGGCTGCCAACAGGCAGATTTTTGAGAAGGTATAGGGTATAAATACCCATCTCTTGAGCTAGTTTCTTCATGATTTTGAGAGCAAAAATTTTCTATCTTTCTAAGTGTTTAACAACAAGTTTTAAAAGAGTTTTTGAGCTTAACGATTTTATCTTTATTTGTTTTAAAGGGTTGAAAAAATCAAAGAAAAGGAGTCTTTGGGAATTGGTTTTGATCTTCCTTTATATTTCAATCTAGAGTTTTTTTCCAAGAGTTTTTCTTTGTGTTTTGTTTTCGAAACTCTTTATTTTCTCACACTTGAGCTAACTATCTGTCCTATCTATTAGGATCTTATTTGGTGAGAAAATTATTTGTGGTTGTTGAGACCACTAAGAGTTGTAACCTTCCTTGTATTTGTTGGTATCCCTCTTGTGTAGAGGTGATTGTGGAGGTTGAGTTTGGTTGTGTTGGTATCCCTCTAAGTGTAGAGGTGATTGTGGTTGGAGTGTTGGCTTTGAGCCTTATCCCTCTAGTGTGTGGTGATGGTTGTTTGGCTAAGTGCCCATCCCTCTAAGTGTAGAGGTGATTGTTGTTGTGCTTTGCCTCTTGTGTAGAGGTTGTGTTTATTAGAGAGAGGAGTTGTATACTCCTAATTTTGTATTACCCAAATCCTCAGTGGAGGTTCCCTGTGTGAGAAGTCCTGTGTGGACGATATAGTGAAAATCCTTCTGTGTGAAGGCGGGGACGTAGAGCAGTGGCTCGAGCCTCGAAACATATCTCAGTGTTTGTGATTGATCCACTATCTCTAAACTCACTCACTCTCTCTCTCTCTCTCTCTTATTTTTTACCTTGCATTATTTCATATTGTTCATATCACATTTATATGCTTGGTATCGTTTGTGTGCCTCACTTGTGTTGAACCAAGAGAGCTTTACATAGCACCTCAACTCTTATTTAGAGGAATTCAGAGAAAATAGTTCAGAGCTCTTCACCAGAAATTCGGCTACACTATTTGGTTACACTAAGTGTGTTGCAATTTATTTTTAATTCCGTATTATTTGTCATTAGATTAGCCTTACACCTATTCACCCCTCTCTAAGTGTACTTTCAGAAGGTTCTAACTCTAACTTACCTACAAGTATTAGCTCTTCTCTTATATTTCATGCTTAACGGGTTTTCGATGATCTATAGATTGTAAACTTTGCTTGTCTTTGTATGTAGAGATATTCCTATTAATTTTGCCGATACCATTAGTGCACTTGTGTCTTCTCGTATTCTCGCCTTCAATTGGATCTTGACAAGGAAATGTCCAAGTTTTTTCCGTGTAAAGCTAAAGTTAAAGGAAGAACTTTCAGTCAACTTCCACGTGAATAGTTCCTATGCATAAAGGTTATGCTTGCCTATAATCCATCATGAGGCTACATCTTCAAGAAGTTAGAGATTAGTGGGAGCACTTAGTAGAAAGTTAGCCATGCGCTTTTACCATTTAGAAAAATCACTTTTACAAACCACCAAACCATTCTAAACAATTCTTGAAACTAACTTGTTTTCATTTTCAAATTCTTTATTTGAAACAAAGAACTTTCTCTTTGCTTGAACAAAGAAGCCGCATCAAGCTTTCATTGCTCTCCCTCCTTGTAGATACGATCTGTATAGCCACTTTGCTACTACGAAAGAATCGCAAAAGCAGTAACATCGACCCACACTCCTTTACTTATATTTGTGCTTGCTTTTTACCGATCAGTGCTCTCTGATTTTCACTGCAAATTTCAGATGACCAAGCCGTCAGTTTTTAGCTGATTGTCAAAAGCTTCAAACTCAAACTCCACCAAGAGACAAGGGTCTCGCAAGAAGAAGTTGTTCTCCGACGCTGAGTACCAGAGGTGACTTCCAACTTGGTCAGTCCAAGCATTACACCAAGGAAGTCAAAAGGGAAGCAACTTGCCTTTAGTTCAGAGGAGTCGGATATTGAACGTTTCTCAGGTTTGAAAAAAATACTAATTGAGCCTGAAAAATTTACCACGTACTCAGATCCGAACTAGAGCAATTGCCCTAATTGACTATAATTTGCTGGCTAGAGAGATTGAAATAGACGATGAGTACTCTACCATTGTGGGATCCCATTCATTTAACTCTTATAGAGAGACAAAAGCCTTCGCATATATGATTGTATTCTAGAAGAGCTAGCTAAAAAGTTTGAGGAGCAAGCTCAAGTGCAACAGGAGCAGCACGAGATGCTTCAAGCCCAATAAGAGTCTATCAACGATTTCAAGAAGATGATAGCTCTTTTGTTTAAAAAGTCGAAGAAGACGTAAGTCTGAAGAGTAAAACTTCTTCCGAAAAAACAAGGGTAAAGAGGAAGATGAAAACTCTACCTCCGAACACTCTGATGGCAATGAGAACAACTTTGGATATGAAAATTCTGAGTCTTCTTCTTCTAAAAAATCAGAGAATTTAGAAGATAATTATGCTAAGAAGATGAACGAACTTGAGAAATGCCTGGAGGCTATCTCAAATCGAAGCAATCTTCAAGAAGTGGGTGTGATCACACCATACCCGGTCGAGTGGGATTTAACTCCTTATCCTCTCGGTCGAAGGCACCGAATCTGTACGCCTTCGACGGTAAAAGTTCGTCGAACCAACATATACATTACATCAAATCCCAAACTGGGAATGTACTATCAAACGATGCCATCATGGCTTGTTCATTTATCGACACCCTCAAGGGGGTTGCTTTTAAATGGTTCATGAAGCTTCCTGCCGGCTCTATCAAGAAATGGGCCGACCTCGAGAAGTTCTTCTTGGCGCGATTCTTCGAAGATGACACTTAAGTTTCTATGCCAACTCTCCTTGCTACAAAGCAAAAGAAAGGAGAGTCAATCAAAGCATTTGGAAAGAGATTTTGGAGTATGGCGCTCCGATGTTCAAGTGGCATGACACAATCTACACTAGTAGAGACTTGCCATCACAACCTGCAAACCACACTCCTAGCTCAAATAGGAGTAACTAAAAGTCGCACCTGAAAGCAACTAGTCTTATAAGGTGAACGAGTAGGAGACATAGTTGTTAGAATAAGCCAGGAAGATTAAAAGGGCACATAGCATTGAATCTACTGGGCAACATGGTGATCAGACTTCTACGACTGTCATGTTCAACAGTTACATCTGAACAGTCTAAATCATTCCATTGGTATTCGTCATTCCCATGGAATAAAAAGCCCCTGGAAGTACATCATGCACTACTCCAAATAAAGAAGTACTATCCCTGATCAAGTTCAACAATAGACCTCTGATCAAAGAAGTACTCATAGAGAACGACAATTTCCCTGTAAGTTTCTCATCGAGTTTATACCTCTTTAATCCCAAGTAAGATTTTGAAAGTTATCTGTTGAACAATAATCTGACGCCTCCGACGGCTAAGGATAGAAAAAAAGTTAGCTTCTAAGCCCAACGAAAGATCCTCGACAACTCATCAAGTTGAGGGGAATAGCATGGCTAGCCTAGCTCAAATGGTAGTTGGTGAAGGCATACCAAATCCGTTGATAGCTAATGGTTTGCTAAAAATCCTGAAGGACTTGATCCCGCCTTCCCCTCCAAACTTCCTTACCAATTCACTTCCATGGAATGGTAAGATTATAAAAGATTGTAATTGTTTCCCCAACGAACTGATTACAGATCGAACCTGTCATGTTAACATTATACATCTGCTAGTAAAATTTTTATATCCCCAGTGGATCAAACCCCACTTGTCATTCTCTCCCATGGAATGATAAATTTACTTAAGGTACTATTATGTTTAAAATCACACCTCTAACAGTAAATGAACCCTTATCAAGTTAACATCACACCTCTGACAAGTCATTTTCTAGTTCCTAGTGGAGTCAGTCAAATTAACACTAAACCTTTGACGATAAAGCTTCAATAAATTCCCAACGTGTCTAATATCTTTCTTGTCATTCTCCTCAATAGAATGACAGGTCTACTTAAATTGCTTAAATCGTAAAATTTTATTACTGTTATGTTAAACATTACACTTCTAACAGTAAATCTTCATTCCCCATGAAAATCAATATTTGTCATGTTAACTATTACCTCTGACAACTCATTCTCTAAAATCTCTACCAAAATCCTCTACCAATTCTCTTCCATCGAATGGTAGATCCACAAAAAGCTGTACTCACTTTCTCAATAGAATGAATTACAGAGTGAATCTGTGATGTTAACATTACACCTCTGACAATAAGACTCTGATGTATCTCCAGCGGGTAAAATTTTCACTTGTCAATTTTCTTCAATAGAATTGCAGGTCTATCAAACTTGCTCAAATCGCAAGACAAATTCCTGTCAAGTTAACGTCACACCTCTGACCAAATTTGCTCAAATCGTAAGACTAATACCGGTCAAGTTAACATCACACCTCTGGTCAAACTTACTTTACTTAAATCACAAATTCATCTCACTGCTAAGTTAACATTGTACCTATGACAGTGATCTCCTCGATTTTCTCAATGAAAATGAGAACTTTTAATACTAAGTCAATTATCACACCTCTAACATTTATTTTATTATTAAGTTAAATACTATACCTATGATAATAATCTTATCTCGATTTTCCCAGCGAAACTGAAACTTTTAAATGCTAAGTTAAACATCATACCTCTAACATTCATTTCATTGTCAAGTTAACATCATACCTATGACAATAATCTCTCGATTTTTCTTAATGAAATCGAGACTTTTAAATGCTATGTTAAATACACCTCTAGAATTCATTTAATTATCAAGTTAATACTACACCTATGACAGTGATATGCTCAGTTTTCTCAATGAAACTGAGACTTTCAAATGCTAAGTTAAACATCACACCTTTAGCATTCATTTCACTGTCAAGTTAATACTTTACTTATGACAGTGATATTCTAAGTTTTCTTAGTGAAAATGAGACCTCCATGGTGCTAAGTTAATATCACACCTCTAGCACACATTCTTGTCAAGTTAACATCACACCTCTAACAATTCAATTTGCTTATATTGTAAAGTCAAACCGTCATGTTAATATTGTATCTCTGACAGTAAAAATCTCCATGGATCCTCAACAAATCCAATCTCACTTGTCATTCTCCCAATAAAATTATAGGTCCACTTAAATTGCGTAGATCGCAAAATCAATCACTGTTATGGTAATATCACACCTCTAATAGTGAACTTTTCATTCTACTAATTCCCAGTAGAGAGTCATGTTAACATTAAATCTCTGACGATAGACTCGGACATAATTCTAAGCGGATCAAACTCCACTTGTTATTCTCATCAATAGAATAGCAAGTCCGCAAAACTTGTACAAATCACAAGTCCAGATCCCATTGTCAAGTTAACACACACCTCTGATAGTAACCCTCTCAAATTTCTCCAGTGGAGTTATTTAAGTTGCTAAATTAATATCACACCTCTGGCAATTAAAACTCTTTACTCGGTCTAGTTTTTTAGTGAAAAAAGAAATAGAAATGATTCGAGAAGCTTTGAGCGTGACCTTCGCGTCTTAAGCACAGAGTCATGTCTCAAACACTAAGCCAGTGCTGTATCTTAACATCAAATGAAGATCACGTCTTTTGGAGTCCACGACATCGGCGTCCAATGACAGGTGTGACCAACGTGACATTAACGAGAGCCACATCCTCTCTCTTCAAATACAAAGAGTATGTCTCTACTTTTGCAATCAGTTCAATAGAAAACTGGTAAAGGCAATCGACAACAATCAAATCAGAACTCAGATAAGTTCTAGACTGTATATCTTGATACGTACAACAATCTTTCTTGGAGGCTTCAAGTAGTTCAACAGTACACTCACAAAGACCAAAATTCAGACAAGATCAAGCTCAGGACATCTTAAAAGATTGCCAGTCTAATTATGAGAGTCCAAATCAACATGAAGTCTAAAGTATTTTGAAATCCGTCTCAGTTAACCGTAGAGTTTCGAAAACTTTAGAGGGGGTTCTGTAAGCTGTCTAAAAATTATTAAAGACTAAGACTCAGACGCAGGCCTCGTGCCAAACATGACGGTCACGTTTCAACCCAAACACGAGGGTCATGTTTCAACCCAAACGCGGACCTCACATCCTGACGCAGACCTCAACTCAGACATGGACCTCAGCCTATCCAGCGTCCGACTGCAAACTCGGACCTCACATCCAAGTGCGAACATGAATCTTAACTAGAGTCACGTTCTAACCTCAAACGCGGACTTCATCAACAACACGATGCGACGTTCGCGTTCTGTGCCAAACGTGATAGTCGTGCTGCTCTTCAATACGCGGACCTCATGGTCGCGTTTCAACTTTAATGCAAGCCTGTGAGCTCTGCGTTTCAATATAGACGCGAGCCTGTGAGACCCGTGTTTCTGCTATAACTGATGATCGGGACGGAACGAGCACTCAAAAACGTGTGTATTATGAAATCAATGAAAATGTATATGTGCTAATGTTCTCTCGATACTTCCGTTATAGCAGTGGCTCAACGGGTCGAATCCACAAGGACAGGAGGCGATAGAAGCATTAACAGTCTTTATTCACGTGTTATATTAACAGTTCTTCTTTGTTTAAAGAATGAGAAAAAGATAAAAGAAAAGAAATCTAGAAAGTGATAGGTGGAGAATACGATGAAAGCGGCGATGTGAAAATAAAAGAGAAGTGGTGGTGAAGAAAATGGAACAAAGACAAACTAAGAAAGCGGTGAAGATATCGATAAGAAATAGATAAAAAAAGTTTTGAAAATGATTTTTAAAACAAAGTAAAATATAACTCATAGCTACTAACTACCAATTGATCCACTAACCATGTTAACCTCTTAGTGATAGTTGCCTCACATGGATCCTTGGCCATCACTAATCCTTGGCTTCGGAGACAATACAAAACATGGCCCATAAGATTGTTCTTCTACATTCAAACAACACGTCCATACCACATAACAAGTTGCAAGTTACTATTAAATCATCAAAACCAATTAGAGGTGAGCATGAAATAAAGTTAGCATTTGCAAGTTAGCAAGTTAGTGGGTTAGGTGTTAGAAATGTTAGAATGTTAGAATCCATCATCATGAGCCATCAATGGCTCTTACAAGAGCAAGGCCTTATAGAGGCTATTAGATTCATGTGGATTATCAAGTAAGAGGTTAGATGGTTAGTGGTTAGTAGTTAGATTGCCATGAGAAGAAGAAATTAGCCAAGCATCATGTAGAAGATGGAGAAGATTACAATGGAGAAAAAAAGAGACACATTTACATAGATTGTCACCATCTATTAATCAATCTCTCTCTTTCTCTCTCTGAATCACTCTGACCTGATACATGATCTAAAAAGTGTTGGCCCAAAGGCCTTCCACTCTAGTTTTGATGATGATTAACTCATGTAGTTATGTGTACTAATAATCTTGTGATTTTAGTTTCAGATCATTAATCAAGTTATTAGTAGGTGATTAGCTTCAACAAGATGATTTGGAAGCTACCCACATGTTGATTCAAGAGCCCGAGTGTCAAAGATCATATATAGCACTTGCTCGGTGGATCAAAGAGTTTTGGATCGAGTCGGCTTGGAGATTGCGCTCTACAAGAAGACTTAGGTATCCTAGTTTAGTTTTGGGTTTAGATCCTAATTGTAAAGATTAGAATAGTATGATAAGCTCAAGTTCACAACACACACGTATCATGTTTGGTTTTCGGTTTTGGTTTAACCGATCTTGGTTTGCATGAATAGATATTATATCAAAACAAGTTTATATGGTTTAATGTATATTAGATTTGTTCTATATACATGCATGCTTCAACTCTTAGACAAACTTACTTTGATATACCTATTTCATGAGTTTTAGGTTTTGTGTTTTAACAATACTTAATTTTGGAATTAAGGACAAAAATTATGATATGTATATGTTTCATGTATATTGGATTTCTATCCATATGCATCATGTTTCAAAATGTTTAAATATCATGTTTTTGTATTTGGATGAGTTTTAGACAAAATGTATTTTCTGTTCAAGAATCCAAGTTTTAGAAAAGACAATGTTTGGTTTTTGGTAAAAATGAAAAGACATAAAAATAGTTTTAATTGCTTGATATTTGAGTCAAAACTTTTATCACATGTTTATATATCAATGCAATTTGACAAAACTATTTTGGGGATTTTTAGTAGTTTATAAGAATTTATTGGATATTTATTTCCCCAGATTTCTGACCTATTTTGGTGTCTGCCAGGCTGGTCGGTCGACCGGGTACGGTCGACCGCACCATGTAGCCGGTCGACCGTATGGGTCGACCGACGTGCACAGAAACGTGCACGCTGGCTACACCTTTAGCCGGTCGACCGTGCCGGTCGACCGACTGAGAGCAGTTTGCTCTCTGTTTGCTTGGGTCGACCGGGCGGTCGACCGCTAGCACCAACGGGTCAAAAATTGACCGTTGGGCGGTCGACCGGGCGGTCGACCGTCAGGGTAATTCTGGCAAAAATTACAGCCAACGGCTAGTTTCCAGTTTTGCCTATAAATACCCCATTTGTAAGAGTTTTTCTCTAAGATTTTTTGTGCGAATTTTTCCATACTCTCTGGTGTTTTTGCAGTAATCAAAAGAAGTTTTTGGACTTGAATTGAACATTCTTTTTGGTGTTTTTGCTAGGGTTTGAAAAATCAAAGAAGAGGGTTTTTGGGAAAAGCTTTTGATTGAACTTCACCATCTTGATTTCTATTGTTTTCCCAAGGATTTTTCTTTGTGATTCTGATTTCCATTCCATTGGTTTTCTCCACACTTGAGCTAAAATCTACTATCTCTTCTATAGGATATTTGTGTGGGAGAAGAAATTGTTTGTGGTTGCTTGTTTGAAACCACTAAGTTGTAAACCCAATTCTTGCTTTGTGCCATTTCCCTCATTGTGTTGAGGAGGTTGTGCAACTTGGGTTGTGAGGTGTTTTGTGTAAGCTTGGTGCTAATCCCTCAAGTTGTGAGGTGATTGTTTGTTGGATTGGAGAAGTGCCTCAAGGAGGAGGTTGTGTTTGTATGGAGGGGAGTTGGGAACTCCTTGTAATTGTGATTGCCCCAAATCCTCGGTGGAGGTTCCTTTGTGGGAGTCCTTTGTGGACAAGCTAGTGGATTGGAAATCCTTCGTGTGTCGAAGGCGGGGATGTAGAGCTGGGTGCTCGAACCTCGAAACACATCTCGTTGTTTGCGCTTGATCCATTGACTCTCTCTCTATCTCTCTCTTTACTTTGTGCCTTGCAATATTTATATTGTGCATTCATATTTGCTTGGCTTGGTTGTGTGTGCATCATTTGTTGATCACACTTGAGTGTAATTTGTGTTAAGTTTTTAATTCCGCATTTAGTTCACAGATTAGCATTGTCACCTATTCACCCTCCCTCTAGGTGACTTTTCAATTGGTATCAGAGCTAGTGCTCTTGATATTTAGGTTTAACCACCTAGGAGTGATCTTGGTTTGCTAATCTTCATTTACATTGTTCTTTTGCACACATATAGTTGCACTTATGGCTAGCCCTCCCATGTTTGACCATTTTAAACTTGATGCTTGGAAGGCTAATATGACTAAACATTTAAAAGACCTAGGACATCTAGTTTATCAAGCCATTACCATAGAATCCCTCCCAAATAGTAGCAAGCATAAGAAGGCCAATGCATTAGCACTTAGAGCACTTAGAGCATCTCTAAATGAATTTCTTTTACCCGTTTTTGATCACTATGATTCGACTTTTGTAGTTTGGAGCATCTTGACGTCTCCCGAGCTTCCAAGGATAATTAACAAGATGAGGAGATCTAAGAGAGAAAAGTCCGAAGAGCAATGCCTCATGGTCCAAGGGAAGAACTCCCTTGAGGTACAATCGGATTCTCATATTGATGATAGCTCTAGTTCCTATTGCCATGGTTGTTTTGAAGTTCAAACTTTAAATATGGAACTTGCTCAAAAGCTTGAAAATTTATTGGAAAAATACAATCTTTTGAAAGAAGACAATCTTGTTTTGAAAAATGAATTAAAGGATTTGTGTTCAAATTTTAAATTGGTTTTGCAAGAGAAGGAAGAGATCACTAGTGAATGTGACTCACTAAGATCTCAACTAGACCTTGCCCTTAATGAAATTGAAGTTTTAAAAGGCAAAAATGATTGTGATGATATTTTGGAAAACAATAAGGTTTTATCTTCAAAATTAGATCTTGTTTTTAAAGAAAAATGTTACTTTGAAAAATGAAATTGATTTCATAACAAAAGAATTGGATTTGGTTTTGAATAAAAATAAATCTTTACAAAAAGAGATTGATGTTTGCCATGCTAATGTAGCTTCATGTTCTAGCACACCTATTGCATGCTCCACTTTATCTTCTAGCATTGAAAATGACATAATTGATTTGAAGAAAAGTGTTGATAGTTTGGGCTCCACTTTGAGCCATTGTGCCATGAATCACACACGTTTGGGAACCTTGGTTCGCAAGAAACAAGCTCCAACCTTGCATGCACACACCTCTAGGCATACACATGCTTTTCATGATCACCACCATCATTTGTATGCTCACGTGTACACATGTACACATTGTGGTCGAAAAGGCCACCTTGCTAGATTTTGTTATGATCGCATTTATCATGAAAATTTAGCAACTAATTTTGTTTGGGTGAGAAAAGAAACTAACCCCCGTGGACCCACTAGAAAATGGGTACCAAAAACCACCTCTTTGACTTTTGATGAGGTGGGAGCTCTCGCATCACGTGAGGGTTTTGTGCCTTGAGGTGGATGCGTTCTAAGCCTAAAAGAGAACCATTGGATGCTTCACTCTCAAGGGGATTTGGTGGGAGGACCACCATGCTTTGGAGAACTAGAGAAGTGCCCTTCATCGGATTTGGTATCATTCTCTAACTCCCATTTTATTTTGCATGCTTTTAATGTTCATCTATTTATAGCATGTCTTGTTGTTCATTATGCTTATGCTATGTTAGTTAGATTAGTGTTATACATGTTTAGTTACTTGAGCACCCATGTTTCATATGGATCTATATTTAGTGTTCTCACCTTGTTTAGAACTAACATGTATACCCTAGATCTAATGCACATACATTTACATTATGACCATTTGGATGTTTATGATTTTATGATGTTTTGTTTTATTTACCATGTTTTATTGTTTCATGATTAGTATGTTAAATGCCATGTTTATTAGACCCTTGACATGCATGTATAGCTTTTGAGATCACCCATGTTTAGTATGGACCCATATTTTGTGTTCTCCTTATGTTTTAGCTATCATGTTCATCATAGGTTTAATAATATATGTATTTGCATGATAATCATGTTTACAACACTAGTATAAATCCTAGTCTAAATGATTTGTGTTTTGTTTCTATGCTTTATGCCTTGATTACATGTGTAGATGTTAGTTTTCATTAAAACTAGAAGATTTATACTTGTACAACTAGTGAGCTACAAATAGACCTTTATATATGTTGTGCTTAAACGCTCATTTGTATTCACTTGATGTACTAGTATTGTCTAGTTTTGATGATTCTTGCATTTGACTTGTATTCACCATTTTACATGTTTTGTTTTAACTTCATGTATATGTCTATCTTGTCCAAACTATTGAGTATACATGTACATCCTTGAGCCACGTGCCTTCATGCATATAATTTTGTGGACTCATTGTGTTTAGGATATGTATGTATACCTTAGTTTGTACATGACATACATATGCCTTGAAGTTTAAATCATGTTTTGATGATTTTCATGTTTTTAAAGATGATTTCAATTGGTGATTTCACAATGAATTTCATGTTTTTCAATATTGAGCTTGATTGTCCACTTTCATGTTGATATGTTTATCACAACACTTGTACACTCACCTTATTTAATGTTTTCTCATGACTTAGTTGTCATGAGTATAAATTGTGCTATATGGATTTGAGTGTTTTAGTGCCATGTGGTTTACATGTGTCTTCATGAAAAATATTTTTTTTTGATTTCTTGCTTGAAGGATTTCGTTCTAGTTTAAATAATTTTTCCTATAACTAGTTCGTATTCTTCACTTTGGTAGAGATTTTCAAACATTCTATACTTTCAAATCTATTTTTGAAAACCCCTACCATCTAAGGGTGGTTGGATGGGAGATCATGTTCATGTTTACTTTAAAATGAAAACCATTTGAAACTTGAACCATGATTGGGAGTATAGGAGTATGAGATAAACACTTGATCTTATTGTTGTTTCAATTGGTATGATTGAATTCTTTCAATTGGTATCAATTTTGACATTTCTTGTATACTCATATATCTTCATGTATGTATGCTTGCATTTCATAGTATATCAATTTCAATTGGTATCTAATTTTCATACATATACATGTTTTATTTGTACTTATTATATCCCTATATCTTTAAGCACAAATCTTGTTTATGATGATAAGCTTGAGATTCAACCTTGTTTCAATTGATTTAGTTGTCAATTGGTATCTTAACTCGAGCCTTATCATAGTTTTTATTGGTTTTTTCATAAGGGGGAGAAAATTTTGTATTGTTTCTTTCAATTGGTATTTAGTATTCCACTCCCTTACTTTATGATAGAAAATAATTTCAATTGGCAATGATTTCAATGATCTAGATTTAATTTTCAATTGGTATCAAATTTATGTTTAGAAATTCAAAATTTGTTATGTTTGATATCAAAAATTGTTTATTTACAATTGATATGATGATTGTTTACTTATCAATTGGTATCTAGATTTTTGTTTTTCAATTGGTATAGTTTCATTTTTAATTGGTATCAATATGCACTTCCTTGACACATTTTTCTCTAATTGGTATCATATTTGTTTTTAGACAAAAGGGGAGAACATCCCTTGTTTTGAATATAAAAAGAATAGTTTTCATTAGTTTTTGTTTTTAAACCCTTTGTTGATGATTGACAAAAAGGGGAGAAGAATTTGAGTTTATATGCATGTTTGCATATGCATGTTTTATGTTTTTAATGTTTTTATTAAGTTCCATTGGTATCCAAAGCAGTATTTAAAGAACATGTTTAGTTTGCTTAGTTTTGGTATCAAGAGCTTGTATAAGAGATCATGAGTTTTGTTTTGCATATATTGTGTATAATTGGTATCAAGAGCATGTTTATGTTTAGTTTAATTGGTATCAAGAGCATGTTTATTTTTTAAAGATTTTCATTGGTATCAAGAACATGTTTATTTGTTTTTGCTAATAATTGGTATCAAGAGCATGTTTAATTGTTTTTGATAATTGGTATCTAGAACATGTTTATTTGTTTTATAATTTCATTGATATCTAGAGCCATTTATTAGTTGTTTATCCTATGCATGAGTTAAGGGGGAGCTTCTTTGAAGCTTAACTTTAATCCATGCATATATAACTCTATGAGTTTTGTCATCATCAAAAAGGGGAGATTGTTGGCCCAAAGGCCTTCCACTCTAGTTTTGATGATGATTAACTCATGTAGTTATGTGTACTAATAATCTTGTGATTTTAGTTTCAGATCATTAATCAAGTTATTAGTAGGTGATTAGCTTCAACAAGATGATTTGGAAGCTACCCACATGTTGATTCAAGAGCCCGAGTGTCAAAGATCATATATAGCACTTGCTCGGTGGATCAAAGAGTTTTGGATCGAGTCGGCTTGGAGATTGCGCTCTACAAGAAGACTTAGGTATCCTAGTTTAGTTTTGGGTTTAGATCCTAATTGTAAAGATTAGAATAGTATGATAAGCTCAAGTTCACAACACACACGTATCATGTTTTGGTTTTCGGTTTTTGGTTTAACCGATCTTGGTTTGCATGAATAGATATTATATCAAAACAAGTTTACATGGTTTAATGTATATTAGATTTGTTCTATATACATGCATGCTTCAACTCTTAGACAAACTTACTTTGATATACCTATTTCATGAGTTTTAGGTTTTGTGTTTTAACAATACTTAATTTTGGAATTAAGGACAAAAACTATGATATGTATATGTTTCATGTATATTGGATTCTATCCATATGCATCATGTTTCAAAATGTTTAAATATCATGTTTTTGTATTTGGATGAGTTTTAGACAAAATGTATTTTCTGTTCAAGAATCCAAGTTTTAGAAAATACAAGGTTTGGTTTTTGGTAAAAATGAAAAGACATAAAAATAGTTTTAATTGCTTGATATTTGAGTCAAAACTTTTATCACATGTTTATATATCAATGCAATTTGACAAAACTATTTTTGGGGATTTTTAGTAGTTTATAAGAATTTATTGGATATTTATTTCCCCAGATTTCTGACCTATTTTGGTGTCTGCCTGGCTGGTCGGTCGACCGGGTACGGTTGACCGCACCATGTAGCCGGTCGACCGTATGGGTCGACCGACGTGCACAGAAACGTGTACGCTGGCTACACCTTTAGCCGGTCGACCGTGCCGGTCGACCGACTGAGAGCAGTTTGCTCTCTGTTTGGTTGGGTCGACCGGGCGGTCGACCGCTAGCGCCAACGGGTCAAAAATTGACCGTTGGGCGGTCGACCGGGCGGTCGACCGTCAGGGTAATTCTGGCAAAAATTACAGCAACGGCTAGTTTCCAGTTTTGCCTATAAATACCCCATTTGTAAGAGTTTTTCTCTAAGATTTTTTGTGCGAATTTTTCCATACTCTCTGGTGTTTTTGCTGCAATCAAAAGAAGTTTTTGGACTTGAATTGAACATTCTTTTTGGTGTTTTTGCTAGGGTTTGGAAAATCAAAGAAGAGGGTTTTGGGAAAAGCTTTTGATTGAACTTCACCATCTTGATTTCTATTGTTTTCCCAAGGATTTTTCTTTGTGATTCTGATTTCCATTCCATTGGTTTTCTCCACACTTGAGCTAAAATCTACTATCTCTTCTATAGGATATTTGTGTGGGAGAAGAAATTGTTTGTGGTTGCTTGTTTGAAACCACTAAGTTGTAAACCCAATTCTTGCTTTGTGCCATTTCCCTCATTGTGTTGAGGAGGTTGTGCAACTTGGGTTGTGAGGTGTTTTGTGTAAGCTTGGTGCTAATCCCTCAAGTTGTGAGGTGATTGTTTGTTGGATTGGAGAAGTGCCTCAAGGAGGAGGTTGTGTTTGTAAGGAGGGGAGTTGGGAACTCCTTGTAATTGTGATTGTCCCAAATCCTCGGTGGAGGTTCCCTTGTGGGAGTCCTTTGTGAACAAGCTAGTGGATTGGAAATCCTTCGTGTGTCGAAGGCGGGGATGTAGAGCTGGGTGCTCGAACCTCGAAACACATCTCGTTGTTTGCGCTTGATCCATTGACTCTCTCTAGCTCTCTCTTTACTTTGTGCCTTGCAATTATTTATATTGTGCATTCATATTTGCTTAGCTTGGTTGTGTGTGCATCATTTGTTGATCACACTTGAGTGTAATTTGTGTTATGTTTTTAAATTCCGCATTTAGTTCACAGATTAGCATTGTCACCTATTCACCCCCCCTCTAGGTGACTTTTCAAAAAGAAAAGAAAATACAAAATAAAAGAAGAAGAACACCTACACTAACCTACACTCAAAGATAGAAACCTAGCCTAAATTCAAAACTGCGTCCGTTCTGGGCCTCTGTAGGGGTATATATAGGCGAAAGAAGCATCTGGAAGGCGAGACGGGGCCACACGTTGAAGATTAATGCGTGGCCCCACCAAATTGCCGACCGAGGTCCCTGGTTTTGGTGCGGGGATGCGCGGCGTTTCAAGGACCTTCTAGATATACTCCGTTTTGGGTATTTTCATCCGTATATTCGTCTAACGTGCGCAAGGGTCTATGTTCAATGTATCTTCTAGAAGATCCCTTGGCCTCCAAAAATTGCAGATTTAATTACCCGAAAATGGATTTAATTAAGCTCTTATTACCCTTTGGCCATTGGACTCTTGATTTATCTGCAAAGTAGACCAAGACGCAATTAGAAATGATATTTTATTCTTAAATCGGTAGGGAATGCGATATAATAAAGCAGAATTATAGACTAGTCACACCCCCACACTTATCTTTTACTTGTCCCGAGTAAAATAAGAAAAGAAAAAATTATATTACAAATGTTATTATACTACTTTCGCAGGTGACCCGATTGCACTGAGCGCGTGCAACAAGCCGTTAAACCTCTAGGTTACCCTTAGAGGAGGAGTTTTATCTCTTGAGGGTTTTCAGCGGATTGCACACACAAAATCCATAAAGAAAGAAGACAAATGTTAGTATTTTGAAAACATATTTTGAAAAAGAGACAAGTTTATGAAATATTTTTGCAAAAATATAAGTAATCTAAGGTCATAAGTCCACCAAAAATTATTCTTCCTTAAATTTAGTCTATATGCAAGACCTTGTCTTCAATAAGGTAAGAATTCAAAATTAGATTGAATATTTTATCTTTCATAAAACCTAGATAATATGCACTTTGTGATAGTGAAGATTTTTGGGATTTCAACTCTAACCATCAAGCCATTTATATATATATATATATATATATATATAATATATATATATATATATATATATATATATATATATATATATATATATATATATATTCTTCTTTTTTCTTCCCTTAGTTTTCTTAGGCTTTCTTTAGTTCACCCAGGTAGCGCGCCTTTAAACGATGACTGCTAGACCAGACAGTTTTAGGGCACCAGATGAGAAAAACATCTCTCGAGTTTAAGGACTCGAGTAAATAAGACCAAAAAACTAAAGGGGATTATTTGTTTCTTTTGACCACCGTTAGGCGTGAATAATCATGCTTCTTGAGGCATAATTATCCAGCTTAATAAGTGATTTTTATTCATTTATATCATATATATATATTTCTTTTTATTTATTTTTGGTTTTAGGTTTTTGTTTCCATCCAAAAATTGTGTTTGTGTGAAGTGCAAATTATCTAAGGCAAAAACATTTAAGATAAAATTATCTTTCCAATTTATCTTACTTAGCCTATAATCTTAAATAAGATCCATTATTTTGACTTGGTTTAAGATGACATAATTAAGGCTTCCTTAATTTCTAAGATCATCTTAATTTTCTTAAAAATAGATCTAAAATTCGTCTCTTGTTTCAAAAAGTTTTTAAAGAAAGAGAAAAATCCTATACAAAAGGGAAAAGTTTTAAAAGTATCCTAAAAAGAAGTGTAAAATAAAGAAAATCTAAAAACTCTACGTTAGTAAACCCTCCCCCACACTTATCTCATGCATTGTCCTCAATGCATCGTGATATATGTATGCATGAAATAAATAGAGAGGGAAGGAAAAATTACCTCAAGGTGGTGGTTCCGGTGGTGGTCTGATTGGTCCAACAAAGGCGGCCCAATCCAATTTGTGTGGAGTCCGGAGGAACCCACCAGAGACCTCTAAAATACAACCCATTATTATGATGTAATATTTATGATATTTATTATGAATTTTACCCCATCTAATTTTTAAATTTTTAAAATAATTTCAGAGTCAAATTTATCAAGACCCTTGTCCTAGAATGAAATAATTGATTTGGACTCAGGAAGTACATGAACTAATACCGACTCAAGAAAAAGACTTAAGTCAAGTAAAGGTTCAGGAGTCGAGATTGGTTCAGGAAGTGGATCCAAATCAAGAAGTTGAAACTCAAGTCCACATTCATTTTCCTATAATAGAATGTGACTTTCTAGGATAGGTGATTTAAGTTCAAGAATGACAGGTATGGAAACCAAAACTGACTCTAAAATGTTGCTCAATTTGGGTAATAAAACTGGAGTCAATATTGATTCAGGAATTTGAACTGGATCACAAATTTGAAGATCAAAGTCACATTCTTGTCTGAGTTCAATTTCATAAAAATAAGAACTTGCAAATTTGTCAATGGGACTTTCAGAAGTATGAAATTGGTCAAGTTCAATATGATGATCATAAATGATCGGTGATTTAATTTCACAAATGGACTGGCACAGGATCCAATACTGACTCGGGAAAAGGCCTGAAATCAGGTAAAAAAACCTCAGTCATTATTGAATCAGGTAGTGAAATTAAATTACAAAGTGAGATTCAGGATCATATTCATGCTCAAGTTCAATCTCAGAAAAATGATAACTTGTCAAAATATCAATGGAATTTTCAACATTTGAAGTTTGGTCAAGTTCAGATGGGTGGACTGAATTGAATCTTGGTTTCCAAAATGACAAGTGTCGTGGTCAGATCAATAGAGTTAGGGATAACTGAATTGGTCAAAGGTTGATAAGATAGAGTTTCCTCATTCCTATAAATGCTAATTAATTGCTCAATTGTGTTTCCAAACTATTGATAGACTGGGCAGAAGATTTTTAAAATTGTAGCGCGGACTCCTGCAAGACTTCTATACTCTTTTCTAGATGTGATATTTTTTCAAGTGGATGCTCTAGAATGGGAGTGTAGGAATCTTAGTTTTCAAAACAATAAGAGTCATGGGTCAAATTGATAGAGTTAGTGATATTGGATTGGTCAAAGATTGATAAGGAAGAGTTTTCTCATTCCTATAAATGTTGACCATTTGACTTAATTGTGTTTCCAACCTATCAATAGATTGAGAAGAAGATTTTTGAAATTGTAATGCGGACTCCTGCAAGATATCTATACTCTTTTCTAGATGCGATTTTTCTTCAAGTGAATGGCCCAGAAAGGGAGTATAAGAATCTTGGTTGTGGAAAGATAGTGAAGATTGTGAGTCTAATATATTTTGAGATTGAAGCTCAAACTCACTAAAGCATTTCATACTCATTTTCAAGACAGATGATTGGCCATTTTGAATAGGTAAAGCTGAGGATGAATCATGAAAATATTGTGAAATTGGGGAGTTGAGCTTCTTTTATTGGGACTCAAGCATGGTTTGCATGGCTTCTATATTTTTTTCGAACTCAGATTTTCTTCAAAATTGGGAAATGAAGATTGTGGAGATTGTAAAAATTGTGGACAAGGTGGTGAAAAATTTAACTCAGGGGAGGTGAATCCCCATTGACTCTGTGAAGAGTAGAAATTATTTTTAAATTATGGTTAAAAGATTGGGGGTTTGGGTTGTATTGATTTGGATAAGGCCAACCTGGTGTATTTGGTTGGTTCATATTGTAAAAAGCCGGGTTGAAATTATCCGAAACAAATGGGGTCGGTGTGAAATATAGATCATATTTGGATTGAAAGAATTGTTGTTATTGAATTCTATTTCACAAATAATCACAAACAAAAAAGAAAATGCAAACAAATAAACAAAAAGAAAGAAAAAGTCAAAACCAAGCCTATACTAAGTTGACCTAGACCTAGACGACTCCTAACTGGTCGATTACCCGGGAGAGGTTGTTGCTTGAATCTGACCACAAGCTAACCGGCCAGGTAGACGCAAAATACGGTGGAAGGTATCCGTGCGTAAGCAACGGGCCTTAATTACCCCAAACCACAGTATCTTCGAGGCGTAACCTCTAATCCCCAACTTTAGACACCGATTTTATAAGAGTAAGATTCAAAACAAGTTCCATCCTCAGTCAATCATTTAATGAGCCTGAGATGTCCCTAGGGGCCAACGTCTATCAATTTTTATTAGGGCTTGGGTTGCGTGAGTGGGGAGGTGATTTTTGGGCTAAGAAAGGGTGATGAAATCCCCACCTTATCTTGTATAGATTTTGCTCTTAATTTCAATTTGTGCAAGTATGCATATAGACAATAATATAACACATAGCGAGTAAATCACCCACGGTTTGTCCTATGCTATACGCAATGTCATATGTACACCGCAATCCACATCACAGCAACAGAACAAAATACAGTATATTGGAATTGAATTGACACGTGCCAAAATGTAAATGTCTAAATCGTTTTTAAAAGCGTCCAAATACCGTATTTTAGTTCTTTAATTATTGCAGTGTTTAGGCAATCAAAGTAGGAAAGTAATATTACAGATTCACTAGCTATTACAATGAACAATCCCAGCACAACAAGATACACAATGATCACAAAATAGCCGCGTGGCGTGGAAAATGTCGAGTTTGCGTGACTTTTCTTTAGAAGCTGGGTCCCGACTTTCTAGAGCAGGGAGATGCAAAGCTAATGTTTGTTCTGTAATATTAAGATCCTGTAAAGAATGTCCTGCATACCAAAACAGAGAAGAAATGTTAACAAAAACGTGACATTAAACCATTCCCATCCCGGTAACGATGCCAAAAATTTGATCGGGGCGGAATGAGCACTCGAAAACGTGTGTATTATGAAATCAGTGAAAATGTTATGTGCTAATGTTCCCTCGATACTTCTGTTATAGCATTGGCTCAACGAGTTGAATCCACAGGGACATGAGAGCGATAGAAGCATTAACAGTCTTTATTCATGCGTTATGTTAACAATTCTTCTTTGTTTAAAGAATGAGAAAAAGATAAAAGAAAGAAATCTAGAAAGTAATAGGTGAAGAATATGATGAAAGCAGCGATGTGAAAATAAAAGAGAAGTGGTGGTGAAGAAAATGAAACAAAGACGAGCTAAGAAAGCGGTGAAGACATCGATAGGAAAATGATAAAAAAGTTTTGAAAATGATTTTAAAACAAAGTAAAATAAAACTCATGACTACTAACTACCAATTGATCTACTAACCATGCTAACCTCTTAGTGATAGATACCTCACATGGATCCTTGGCCATCACTAATCCTTAGCTTCAAGAGACGATACAAAGTATGGCCCATAAAGTTGTTCTTCTACAATCAAACAACACATCCATACCATATAAAAAGTTGCAAGTTACTATTAAATCATCAAACCGGTTAGAGGTGAGCATGAAATAAAGTTAGCATTTGCAAGTTAGCAAGTTAGTGGGTTAGGTGTTAGAAATGTTAGAATGTTAGAATCCATCATCATGAGCCATCAATGGCTCTTGCAAGAGCAAGGCCTTGTAGAGGCTATTAGATTCATGTGAATTATCAAGTAAGAGGTTAGATAGTTAGTGGTTAGTAGTTAGATTGTCATGAGAAGAAGAAATAGGCCAAGCATCATATAGAAGATGGAGAAGATTACAATGGAAAAGAAAGGAGACACTTTTACATAGATTATCATCATCTATTACATCAATCTCTCTTTCTCTCTCTGAATCTCTCTGCCCTAATACACGATCTAAAAAGAAAATAAAATACAAAATAAAAGAAGACGAATACTACACTAACCTACACTCAAAGATAGAAAACCTAACCTAAATCCAAAACTGCTTCCGTTCTGGACCTCTGCAGGGGTATATATAGGCGAAAGAAGCATCTGGAAGGCGAGACGGGGCCACGCGTCGCGTGGCCCCACCAAATTGCCGACCTAGGTCCCTAGTTTTGATGCGGGGATGCGCGACGCTTCGGGGACCTTCTAGATATACTCCGTTTTGGGTATTTTCATCCGTATATTTGTCTGACGTGCGCAAGGGTCTAGGTTCAATGTATCTTCTAGAAGATCCCTTTCTTGGCCTCCAAGAATTGTGAATTTAATTACCCAAAATGAGTTTAATAAACTCTTATTACCCTTCACCATTGGACTCTTGATTTATCAACAAAGTAGACCAAACGCAATTAAAAATGATATTTTATTCTTAAATCGGTAGGGAATGCGATATAATAATGCAGAATTGTAGACTAATCAACTGACAGCCGCGAACTTAGTCAGTTTACACTCCATTTCCTCTCCACATAATGGGGAATAACTTCCCATTATGGAGAGATTTAAGGGTTGGGTTACACCCCTCCCATTATGGAGAGATTTAAGGGTTTGGTTACATCCCAAAATTCTCTATAAATAGTTATGAATAGCTAAGGGAAATGAGGGGTCCTGGAGGAGGAACCAAGAAGCCAAGAGGAGAATTCCTAAAGGCACACTTGATGATTGATGCTTAAAGCTGGATAATCATAGAAGGCTGAAAGCTAAGCACAAGATTGTTGAACACACATTGTGTTGAAAGAGAATACTCTTTATAAACTTACTGAGTTCAAGTTGAGTTTCTAATTTTTTTTTGAGATTTTAGCCACTGATTAAAGTTTCATACCTGACCAGTATGCTTCAAATGAGAACAAGAAGATCCAAAGATCAAGCTTCCGGTTTGGCTCGTCAATGGAGAAAAAGAATCACTCTCCACTATTACACGAAGAACCCAACCTTAATAAAGGAAGATCTAACCAGTCTTCCCTCTTTTGTGATAGGATTATTGATCCACTGTAATTTTCTTTACAACCAAATAAAGATTTTACACGCCTTCAATTTTTCCAACCAAAACACTATATCTCCATTTGTAACAGAAAAAATATGTATCGACATATCACACATGAGAACATCTTTGGGCAAGCGACGAGTAGCCTGATTTTGTTTCTTTTTTTGAGGTCATCATGTAGTGATTAGATTCTGATCTTCATCAGGATCGCGACACATGTCTCACTTCACAGGATCATCTCGAGCAAACAGCAAACCCAGTATACGAGAAGACACCTCAGCCTGGCCTGGGAGAAAAGCCTGAGCATCTTCTCGAGACCAAGAGAAAAAGCCCAAGGAAAAAGCCTGAGGAAAAAGTCTGAGATCACTTCAGCACGAGTTATTAATCCAAATGTAAATTTTGACGAATGCATTTTGCGGGTCGAAAGGCCCGATCCCCACAACGCAGGCCCACTACGAAGTCTTTCACTTCCATTACTGGATACAACTCAACAACAGAGTTTCGTGATTGTTTTTCATTGATTTTGCAAAGGGGAAAACTTACAATAAAGGGTCGAGGAGCTAAATTACAAGTAATTCTTTGAAGTAAAAAGATTACAGATAGATCTCCTTTGAGATTTCTGGGAAAGTGTACCGGTAGAAATCTGATCAGTGCGCGATCACTTTATCCCTTTGAAGATGCGACTGATCAGAAAATCGGACTGCTGCCTGATGGGATTCCCTTCTCGCCTGGTTCGAAGAATCAGATAACAGAGGTTAGTAGAACCCTCTTGTTACTTCATGAGCTGCCTCCGCTTAGGAATTCCTTCTCGCCTGGTTCCGGAGATTCCTTAAAGGGAGGAAGATCTTAGGGTATTAGCACCCTGATTAGAGAAGTAATTCTCTGAGTTTTTGGAAGCAAGAGAGTAGATCTCTGTCTGTTTTCCTCTCTTCGGGGGGTCTCGGTCCGCCCTCTGTACGCCTTTGGTACGATATTTATAGAGAGAGCAGGGGTATAATTGTCTCTTGAAAATCTGAAAACAGATTGAGTCAATCTGTTTTACATCTGGAAAGTAGCCTCGTCGCGAGGCTAGAGATAGCTTTTGTGAAGCTATGAATAGCAAGTAGTGCTGATCTCCTGATCCGCGCTGCTAAATGAGGGATGCGCCTTAATTCTTTCCAAATAACTAAAAAATTTCTTCTGATCTTTTTACCTAATTGGGAGAGTCAAAAGATTATGGCAAGCAACTGCCAAATTTAATCTCAATTAGATTTGATCTCATTAGGATTTGATCTCATTTAGAGATTTGATTGGTCAAAGTGACCATAGAAGACCCGCAGCGGAGTCATTGCGTTGAGCACATGGCAAAGCTGGGAGAAGCATCTGACGAAGCTAGAAGGAAAGCTCTTCAGCGGAGCTGGATAATTTTGTCGCGAAGCTACTAATTACCCTTTTGCGCAACTGCCTGGGACTTCGAGCGAAGCTAAGTCTCTACAGAGTTAACTGAGCATTTCTGTGTGAAGTTGTAAGTTAGCTCGCAGCGAGGCTGTGAAGAAGCTTCCTGCGATGCTAAGCAACTTTGGCTTCTTATGCGAGACTTGTCTCGTAGGCTCGTGCGAGACTAAGTGTTGAGCTAACTTAGTTTCTCTGGACATGCTTGGGTCTTCTCACGAGCTTTTCTCAGCTTACTGCCTGCTTCACTGGATTAGTGGAGTCTAAGTTGATTGATACGTCCCTTTGAGATGGGTAAAGCACTGGTCGTCAGCTTGTCTGCCGCTTGTCTTTTGTAGATGTCAACAAGTTAGACAATGTTCAGGCCAATTAGAAATCTTATCATTTTTAGAGTGTTACAAGACCCCCTTCAAAGTTTTCGCAAGTTTGCAATGGAATGGTTCAAACTCCGAAATACTTTGAACTGCTTTGATTGATGACATATGAAATGCGAACGTCGCCATAGTGGTTGAGTTCAGCTCCGCTTTCAATTCTGCTTCCGGATTGGAATAAGTTCGCCGAGAAATCATGTAGATTCGCGATTCTGATAGCTTCGCATCTGGATAGCTTCGTGTTAACTCGGTGTTTGAAACGATATTCCTTTTCCGAGGCTAACTGCTTTTCAGCTAGCTACGAGAGGAATTATTCCTTTTCGAGGTTGAAATAATCTCTCTTGCTTTTGTCAAGGGAGATATTCCTTTCCTCGAGGCTAAGCATTTAAATGCTTTAAATTCGCTCGCGCTTTCAAGTTTGAAGTAGCGGCGTTATGGTCAGGCCATGAGGCCTATAAATAGGACACTTGAAATCCTTTTCAGAGGAACAGTCTGTTCATGACATCCCTTTGTTGCCCAGGAAAGTAGGCTCAGATCTCTAAATAGTGGGGGCGCCCACCCTGGTCACTAACCGGCCATGAGCTGGTGAGTCTTGGTCATCTAGAGACTTTACCAATATACTAGTGACTTTACGGAGCTTACCTCCCTTAATCTTAGCTTTACCAGCTACTTCAGGATTGATTTTCCTTGTTCTTCATTCTGTATCTGACTGATTTGCAGAGAAGGGCTTTAGCCCTATTTTCTAGTTTCTTGGCGAAGCTATCATTCTCGCTTGATTAGAAACAGACTTTTCCATATAGAGTTCCTGTCTTGATCTATTGAATCTGCCTGTTAAATCCGCCACGTAGGCAAGAATTGAGACTTAGTCTCTTCAAGGTCGAGCCAGTCTTGCCATATAGGTGGGGTTAAGACTGCGCCCCTCTAAATCAGTCTGGTTTAGCCATATATGCGAAGCTAGTACTTGACCCTTTTTGAGGCTTCTTCAGCCTAACTGCCTTAGGCGGAGCTAAGACTTGGCTCATGCTAAGCTAGCCTATCATCACTGTGCAAGCGAGGCTATCCTCTGCTTAATTGAAGCACCACTAGATCGGATATGAATTGCTTCGCCCAAAGAATTTGACTTAGCATTTCTTCTTCGCAATTTCTCTTTGATTTAATGCTAACATGTTTGCAGTTTGCATTGCAGTGAACTGTGCCTGCCAGTTTTTTGTCTTGATGAAAGAGATCAGAAACTTGCCTCTTGATCTTCCAGTTGAAACTTTAATCCTAAGCAGGAGGAACATACTGGAGCAATTGATGCGTGTTTCAAGAAGAGATTGGCAGTTGCTTATCCGAGATGATCCACTTTGGGAAGAGGTTGGTAGTCGCTTATCCGAGATGATCCACTTCGGGAAGAGGTTGGTAGTCGCTTATCCGAGATGATCCACTTCTAGAAAGCGGGCGTCACATGTAAGGTCTCGGATCCTTGCTTTGCCAATTTTAATCAAAGAAGATCCGGCTTTCTAGTGGCAACCAGTCCTTTGCCAATTTTCATCAAAGAAGATCCAGCTTCTGGATGACAAAATCTGCCATTAAGCGAAGGATTACGGCCTTGTGTAGGAGGAAGGCATTTCGTGTCCAGTTGGTTTGGCATATCACCTTGGAAGTAGATAGGATAACTTGTATACCTTTGGAGCAATGATTCGATTGTACGAAAGACCATCTTGATGTAGTATAAATGTATCTTCCCTTTTGAATCAATAAAAATATTTATTTTCTGCTTATCTGCTCTGTTTCCCTCTTTTTTGATCCGAGAACACCTGGAGTGGACTAGCTTTAGGTAAGTCTTTTCCTTAAGAGGAAATGAAAACTCTTGGCCGAGCTAAGCTTCCAGCGAAGCTGAAGACAAATTTCCAACTAAGTCAGGAGTGAATTTCTAGCGAAGCTAGCATGGAATTTCCGCGAAGCTAGAGATGTGCATTTAGCGGAGCTAAGGCACGTTTCTCAGCGAAGTTTTTCAAGCGTCACGCGAAGTCAAACAACTGAACTCATGACAGAGTTAGCCCTTAGCGGGGCTGAAGTAAAGCTTCTCAGGAAGGAGCTTTAGGCGCCGTTTAAATTAATTTGAAACGACTGCCTGCGCTCCTTTCGAGAAGGCGACATATTTAGGCAATCATCCGCCTATAAAAGCCCGATTAGGCCGAAAGAGAAGGCACCACTTCTCTTTAAATTTTCAGAGAACTCCAAATCTCTTCTTCTTCTTTCTTCTTCGTTTTGAAATTCAAGCACTTCTTCAGTTCTCCAATGGCTCCTAAAAGACGGCAGGAAAAGAGGTAGCAACCTCTACGACGGAGGGACCTTCTCCTCCTCCGGTCATCGAATGACCTATCGAGGGTAGGGATCTTCCCTTTTGTTCAGAGATTTTTCATCTCTCTTTTAAAGCCAATACCTGGCTATTTCATGATGAATCTAGAATGATTCATTATGATCCAGTAATCTCAGGGAGTTCAAGTCCCTTAATTTTCCTTGATTTCTTGATTGGGAATCTAAGAACTGAAGCGGTTTTTCTCCAAGCTTCTATGCAAAGCTAAACCTTAGGCGGTTTACATCCTGTCGAATGATAGGATGCGAAGCTAACCCTCAGAGCGTGATTGGTCACTAATGTTGCATATTTAATGTCACATTTCCATACTTATTTAGAATAAAAGCCTGCATTGTCCTAATTATTTGTTTAATTTATTTGCAGGCCCAATCCTTAAGGAGATGAAGAGAAATGAGCCCAAAAAGCCTACCAGAATTCTGAATTAAATCAGAATTAATTCGCACACACAAAATCAGGGCAAAATCAAGAGATTGAAACCGGTTGAGAAGAATCCTCTCATAATCGATCGGTTAAAGCAAAGAATCCAAGGCCATTTCGTCAGAATCCGGAGCTCAAACGACAAAACCAACAAAGGATAAAGCTAGAAGAAACCCCGGAGAGACCCACCAACAGGGTGTGGCCATCTGGCCACACCCTGGCCGCGGAAACGCGGCAAAAGCCGCGTTTCCGCGGCAATCTTGGGGAGTTAGGGGGAGCGTTTGCTCCCCGACCTCCCCGGGATTCTGGTTGTTGGGTTTATGCCTATAAAAGGCCATTATCTGCGCTG